>JAAAKG020159164.1:0-29634 GCA_010014905.2 Druon quercuslanigerum | reverse complement strand
CAATAGTGCTATATAATAATAATAAAGGTCAAAAAGGAAGAATAATGTTACCATATTTCATAGAATTTATATCAGTTAATTAAGGATTCAGATTAGCGGTCATCTTAGACAGTATATAAATTTCTGTGGAAATACCGTATTTAACTAAAAACTAAATTATTGTATGAATTGTGATAACAGTTTTAACGTACCCATAAAATTACTTTTTTCTTTGAATGTTTTCGAATGAAATGTAAATATCTCATAAGCAAAGGCGTTTAGCTGATGATTGATAAGATTATGATTATAGAATATATGTTATATATATTCTATGAAAGTAGTGGAATTCTCATTTGTTAAAGGTTGAATCAGATTTTTCAATAGTACAATATTATCATTTCTGTTTAATTAGAAAATATGAGGGTCCTTTATACTCTTCTTATAACTATAGGGGTTATCAACAGTAATATTGGTTAGTACAATAATATATATCTATAATTGTGTTTGAGTAGATTAAAGTTTTTAAGGTCGATGAAATTAAATCTGATGCTGGACTTTTAAAATTTAAACTGGCGGATCCAATATGGCGGATATAAATTATCAAAAATGTTTGGAACTTGATTAAATTGGGGGTACCTAGGTTTTTAGGGTCGCCAATTTCAAATTTGATGTTGGATTTTTCAAATTCAAAAAGATCTATTCAATATCGCGGACATGAATACGAATGGTGGCACTTATGTTTTTCAACAACATCAAATTTTAATTCAGTGACCTCAAATACTAATTTTCATCAATTTGATAAATATCCGAACATTTTAAATAAGTCATGTCCGCTATGTTGAATCCGCCTTTTTAAATCTTAAAAATCCAATTTTAAATTTGGATTTAGCGACCCTAAACACATTGAACCTAAAAATATCACGTAATTCTCAAGAACTTTTTACTTTTTTCTCAAAGAAATGTTGGGGGCGATATTTTCTTCTTCGTCTGATCGTGACGGTGTTAATAAACCTAGAACCCCTTATAGGTTTTACTTTTTAGTTTTAAGATATGTAAATTTTTGAATGAAATTAAAAAACAAATGACATAAATCAGATCAGAGCTGGAAAAGGGCATCCACAGGATTATGGTAAAATATTGCCCAAAAACATTAAGGTCATTATTGGTGTTTTGACCTTGACGATGAACTTCAGTAATTTCAAGATCAACTGAAAAAATAGAAACCCGCTTATTTGATGTCGGTAATCGTAACAGCTGGAAATTTTGCGTTCAAAAATGTATTCATGTCATAGGCCAGGTGTGACCTTGATGGTAACTCAAAAGTTATTTATCTTAAACAAGGTTCGGAAGCATCTGAGAGGCGCAGCTTCTGGAAATAGTTCATAACGACCTTACTTATTTCTTTAGGCGAGATGCATTTAGATCTCACCTCAGGCATGACCTAGCCCATATCATTCAAGGTCATCTTAAGGTTAACTTTAATTTAAAAAAATCGTTATTTGACGTCGGCACTCGAAGAACGGAAAATTTTACGTTCAAAAATGTGCTCAGGTCATAGTTCATTCTCCTTCCTCTCCCCCTCCCTCTCTCTACCACCTTCTTTCCCTCCCTCCCCCGCCTTTCCGATCAACATTTTGTAAAACTTCCTAGACATTTTTTTTATTCTACTGAGAAGTTTACGCAACTTGTGTTGAATTGTATATTTACACAGTTTCAAAAGATAAGGAAGAACCTTATAAAAACAGCTTCTTCCAGACTAATAATTTGTTCTTAAATTTAAAGATAAAGTTTCGAAAATCAGCTGTTTTCCCTCATCAGGTCTTCACATAAATATTTCGTAATTATAATAAAATATAGCACTAAATAAATTAAAAGAAGCATACTTTATAAAACAAATTTTATTTTGTATAAACAAATTTAATCAATAATAAAATGTAGAGAATGAAGATCACATTTTGTTGTTAAAAAATTATCTTATAATTGCATTAGTTAGTATTGTTGTGTGAGTTCCATAAATTTAATATCACGTAAAATCTTCTAAAAAGAAAATTTGATTATCACACTGAAAAATATCAAGATAGACTGGATCGACAAATTTATCAAATTATTTGAAATAAGCAGTTAATATAAAATTTGAGTAGGAAATAAAAATATGTGAACTTTCAATTAGTGTTGAGAAAATTATAACTATTGATTATTCTGTGATAAATAGGAATACTTCTTAAATAAAATAAATTAGTCAAGAAGAAGCAGCATGCTCCGTTTTGTAAATATAACGAAGATAATACAGATAAGACAACGTTAGTCAAATCGAAGTTAATTTTAGTTAATTTTTTAATAATTTATTCATTTACTTAATTTAGTTTTAATATAGTTAATTTTTAAATCTAAACATAATTTTACCTAGGTTTTACATAGAAAATACTCAAAAACAAACATGGGCGCGATGTTAAAGTAAAGTGAAAAATCTCTTCAATAAAACATTCAGGTGGGGCAAATGAAATTGCCATATCAATCATTAAGTCAACTGTTAGGCGGCTTCATGATAGAGAGAATGTAAGAGATGCACCAAGATCACGGGGACCAAGATCAGCACGATTAGTGGAAGTATCATGAAAAAGCACTGCTGACTTTAACACTTGACGACTCATTCAAAGATTGAGCAAAAACTTTTTAATAAACTGTTAAAAAACTCATTTACTGTAACGTAAAATGTACCCTAATACAGGTATTCTTGACATTTAGGTAAGAATATTCTGGTCAAGAATTTAAAAAAAAATCCAGAATCTCTAGTTTCGTACCTCGATTTCAGCTTGTGGCATAACCTAAGATAGTTGTGGTAAAAATCAGCCTTCTCCTTCGTCCCTTCTCGAAAGGTACCTTGCTTGGCTTGCTTTTGAAGTTGCGTACCGAAGAAGCTGCCTAAGATTTGGTAGTGACGTCTAAGCTATTTGACACTCGAGCCTTCTTCAGAGCAGGATTGTGCGAAATTGTCCGCGAACTTGACTTCAACGATAAAATTCAGAGAAGAATGCAGTCGGTGAGAGATGTTTGTGTTTCAGGTGTCATACTAGGAGTACCCTAAAGGCTTGTGCTGAGCGCAAAGTCCTGCCCCAGTAACCACTCACTTTCAGATGTATTTGTCTTGTTATCTCCCCGCAGGCTGTTGGCTCGACTACCGTATGGATTTCTTAAACAAGGATCTGGCCCAGCAGCCCGGAATCTTCGTACTAGGTGCTGGCATCTGTCGTTTGTGGTTTATTTAACAACTCCAAAGTTGGATAAGATGATGGAAAGGGGGGGGATGGCCAGTCCAAGTTTTGAAATAAGTGGGGAGGGAGAGTGTCTGGGTCACTTGATACCTATCCACGCGGATCTTTACCAAACTTTCATCCTGCTCGGGGGCGAATCCAAGTTTCTTTGGAGCGTTTTCAATCTTCAGAGCTGATCCAAATTCTTAGGATGAATCTGAGACCTTAGTTTGAGTTTTCATATTTCCCGTGTGAGTTTTCGATTATAAATATGATACAGGTAATGGTTCTAGTATGGCTTTTACAACGGCTCTCCTGGCATTCTTCAAAAGAGCGACTTCGATCTTTTTTTTGAATTCGCTACTAATTCTCTGTTTGGCTCGCAGTCGAGCGCTTAAATGTTTTCTTGGCATGGACCCACTACTAACTCGCAGTGTTATTAGAAGTCCTTGCAACCGTCAACTCCAAGCCCTAACTTCGATCAGCGGTCTCAATCACATCCATAGAAGATCTTGGCTTACTTGTGGTGCTCAGTGCCTGACATTTTCTTGGTTAGCTGGAACAGGGATTGATGTTCTCTTAGTAGGCCAAACCCCTGTTTTCACCAGGTCTCTAACTGACTCTGCCGAAATTACTTGATGACTAATTAACATTGTCTTAGTTGTTAGAATTAGTTACTGACCTTCAGTTAAAAAATTGGATCATTTACTTATCTTGTCTTAGTTGGATAAATCCTTGAGTAATCTTTCTCAATTGGTCGGATAACCAGTCCGATTTTTCTCAATCGTTCAGTTCCCAGCATAAGAATTGAACTTTAAGATTTTATGATTAAAGCTTAAGAAAGTTCAGGAAAATTGCCAAATAATAATTTAAACATTATTTACGGCAAAGAATAATAATTTTTAAATATCGCTTTTCAAATAGGAAAATACCAATTTTTTTCAATCCTGATTTTTTATAATATTTAAGGCCATCATAAATTGACATTGAAACGTAGAAGCCGGGTTTTAAGTTATTTTCCAAAACAAAATTTTCGAAGTGATATTAATAATAAATAAATTAGGATATAAGTTTAAAAAAATTTTAACAGGTGCATTCAAAGCCAAGAGGATGCGTTTTCAATCAAACGACGAGTGTTCAACAGAACAGTTGAATCATGATGCAAAATGATATCTTCCAAAGAAAATAATATTGAAACTAAGTAATACAATTTTTCCTAGAAAAAGGTTAATTCTAAACCAAAAAGACTGACTACTTAGTATTATACACATCTTCGTTCTAAACTAATTTCAATAATGTTCCACGATTATTAATTTAACAGAATATATGTTTATGTTTATGTGTATGATAAGAAATATTTTCTGATTAACTGAGGTTCTCTCAAAACTTGATACGGCCTTATGTGTGCTTCTTAGTAAAATTGAATTAGCTTTCAACACGTTTTATTATTTTTTTGAGGAAATTTTTTTGTAAACCAAATATTATTTAATGAGGCAGTTCTAATTAAAATTTTTATTATTGCCGCATTCATTTTGTGGGAAATTGCGTCTTCTTTATAAAATATAGTTTGTGGTTTATTTGTTTACAATCAACATATTTTCCAAAGCTTTAAAAATTATTAAACTGTGTTTTATGTGAAAAAGCAGTGCTTCTACTTTAGAGAAGGTATAAATTGTGCATTGTTTAATCATTAATATTCATAAAAAAAATCTTGTTGAATTCTGGTTTTATTTCTTTAAAAAATAAATGTGATAAGTTTTTCAATACTGTACCAAAAAATAAAAATAAAATTTAAAAAAAAATGACGAAAAATAATGTAAATACCATTACAATCTTGTTTTAAAAAATAATTTGAGGTCCTTTTATGACATTTTTTTTGTATAAATTGTATCAAATTGCATGTCGAGTATAGAACTTTTTATTGTGTTTTTAAAAGTCACTACATAGCTAACATCTGTATCCTTTGCTTCACTTTTCACCAAATTTGTCCACTACAAGCAATCAGAAAAATATTTACGAAAAGGCGTATAAATGTATATATATATAAATATATCTATGAATGCAAGTATTTGTACCAACGCCTAAATTTTTAGTATTTACTCTGGTCTAAGGTAACTAGTGAGAAAAAACGTATCCACGATCAAATTTTTGCCGTCAGTTTGTTTTTTCTAAAATTCTATTTAGAAATTTGACAAAGTCAACTCTAATATACGATTATAGTATTCCAGGAATTATCATAATCAATTCATTAAAAAGTTAGCTATGCGAAGAAACACGCTAGACCTTTTTTCCCCTAAAAAGAAAAGAAAAAGAACTTCTCCTTTGGAATAAAAATAAAAAAGAGGAAAGAAAAATAAGAAGACAACTAGCCAAATCCATTTCTCTTTCCTTCTTTTATTCCAGATTGCAATTGTAACATTTCACAGTGAATGTCCAAATATGGTCGTTGGATTCTTGATTTTATTTTCAGGAATTCTGCTCATCATGAAATTTATGTCGATCAAGTGAATGGCTCTGAAAATTTGGGACCTCTCTGTCCTGTAATTAATTTAGGGCTCTGCTTCATTAACAAAATAAGACAATATTATAAATTTTTACAGAATAACTATACGTGGTTCTTTCATGTTTTCCCAGTTGAAAAAGAAGTCATAAGAAGTGTTTAGCCGGTTAGCCAAAGAGTGTGATCCATACCCTAGGAAAAGGACATACGTGCATAAGATGCTCATTTTAATTTATATTACCTGAAGTTTGGAAGAATCAGCTTCTTTCTAAGACCATTTAATACCACACTTATTAATATGAATTGCCGAAAAATACCCTAAGAAAATATTAATGATCAGTTTTTTGTTGCAGAACTAAGTTCGCAGTTTGAATTCTTACCTAATGGCGAACCAATTCCTGGTGTTCCTCGTGGCACATATTCTGACGATTCTGACAGATCTACTCCTCCTGGTACATCTCATTCTCCTGGTAGGTCTGCTTCTCATGCCGATTCTTCACTTCGTGCCAGGTCTAAGACTCCTCCTCGCAGACATAGTTCCTTACTTTTATTTGGGTTTGAAGCTCGCGAACGTAGATTTCTTAGGCTTATTCTCCTCTCGAATCCGAACCGCGTGTATGAAATTCACAGATATACCTTTCCTACCGATAAGCCAATTGAATTAAGAGCAACGCATCGTTCTAATGCGTCGATGCCAACTGAAGAGCAAAATGTTTTAACAACATCCACTGGTGACATCGTGGGAATACTGGAGGGAAGTAGGAGAATTCGTGGAATATATATGCGTATTGGTAGAATTCAAAAAAGAGTAAAATTAAACTTAGGCACTGGAGCAATTGTTGAAATGGACCAAGATGAAATCAGGGAAGCACCCCTTAATGGTGGTAAACCAATTTTAGATTATTTTAAAGTAGTACACCTGTAGGATATGTAAACCAAAATTATCCACAGCATGATTTAATTTGTAGAAACGTGTAATTAAAATATGGCTTAGCACTGAAGACTCTGCTATTTACTTGTGTTCTTTCGCATCTGGCATATGCTTCAATTTAATCTAATATCTCTTTTATACGATTTATAAAATAATATTCAAGACTCAAATTCGTTCTCTTAGCTTATATCTAGACAATTTGGAAAGACAATGACAAAAAGTGACTACAATTACGATGAAATGTGAATGTTGATAAAAAATCTGAAGGCAGTTCCTATAAGAAAGTATTCTCAGATATATGCTTTCTTCTCAACTTATATCATAATAAAATTAATTTTTCAGGCTTTCTTGCTGAAATTAGGTTTTGAGCACCGCTGACTCTTCGCCATTATACATTTTTTATGTTACCCTATCATTGACTTGAGAACGGAGAGAATTTGGTGCTCAAAGATATATTTAGGGAAGCTTATTTGTTATCTAACGCTTTCGAATTTTTCAATATCTTGATATTTGATTTTAGAACCAGGTACCGTGGGCGTATATAATTGTGCTTTGTATCTTGACTATGCAACTTGTGTATGGAATTTTACCTTTAATTTATTATTGTTTCTTACTACGGTAATTATCCTTAAAATTATTAATCATGCTTACTAAAGGGTATTTGCTTTCTCAATATTGATTTAAAGGATAAGTACTTTACAATACCGGAATTTGAATTTTGCGTCACGTTTAATTTTTGCCCGTTTAGTTCTGAGTGAACCTCTATCTGCGATTTTTTTTAAACTTACTTCCGCACGTTGCATTATGACAATTATAACATTTAGACAATTATTAAGCACAATCAGTCGAAGATCTTTTCAACTGAAGCCAGATAAGTCAGTTATTCCACCAACTAAGCCGAGATTAGTTGGCGATCTTGGCAAATAAGGCAATATTAATCCGCTTTGTATCATATTAAGTCAAGATCAGTTTCTGAAAAATCAATCATGTGAGGCAAGTTTAGTCAGTGGAACTACTAAGAAAGGTACGTATATTCCATGATCCGATTATCTGAGGCAAGCTCAGTCAATTGTCAGGCCAACTAGATTAGTCTGTGAGCTAGCCAACTAAGGCAAGATCTGTCAGCGAGCCAATCAACTGACGCACAGCCAGTCTGTGTTCCAAATTACAAACAACTATAGCAAGAAAACTCACCAAGAATAGACATTGTTGATGTTTGAAAGAGGATAAAATAAACATGTCTCACGAAAGATGTTCCACTTCTGGAAGTTTACAAGAAACGAGAAAGAGATTCTTAAAATCACGGCAAAAGTTTCCGGAAAAAGTTCGTCCCATAAAATTGTTTATTTTTGATATTTTGAACTTAGAATTTTGCTTAACTGGTCAGCTCACTAGGCGCTCTTGCCTCAGTTGGATGACTGACAGACCCTGCCTTAGTTTTTCGGATCTTAGTCTGAAATTGCTTTATATAGTTGGATTATTAACTGTTTAAGCGTTGTTTGGTTGAATCACAGACAGGCATAGCTTCTGTTGATCGGATCAGTGACTGATCTTCCCGTAGAAGATTGGATCTCTGTCGAACGTGACCTTTAGTAGTCTACCCAACTTATGGATCTTTATCCGATATTGCCTTAGTTGGTTGGATTAGTGATTGATATTCTCTTTGAAGATTAGATCATTGACTGATCTGGTTGATGGATGGAGTTCTGGCCGATCTAGTCTTAGTTTGCACCATACCTCACTGATGTAGCCTCAGTTGTCTGGATCATTAGCGAATCTTACTTTATTTTTACAGATCACTGAATGATTTGGCCTAAGAGGCTAGGATCACTGAATGATCATACCTGAGTTCATCGTGTTCACTGATTCACATTGGCTAAATGTTGGATTTCTGAACAACTTCAACAGAATTCGACGGTTCAGTGACATATATTCCAATAGATGTTTGAATTAGTGACTGATATTACCTTGGTTGGTTGTATCAAGGACTGACCTTGCACTGGATGGTTGGGTCATTGCCTAATCTTGCCTTGCTTACCAATATAACCGGCTGATCTTGTCCCGATTCCCTGGAGCAAGCAGTATGAGTGTAGGGAGCGAATATAGAATGTAGATTAATCTATAATTCCTGTGTTATATATGTCGGTGAACCAACCAACTAAGGCAAGAGCAGTCAGTTATCTGGTGAATAGCGGTTAGAAAAGTAGCCAAAAACAGCTATTGTTGTTTCTTAAACTTTGAGTGAAGAATTCTGCTTAACTGGTCACGTCCATATGAGATATTGGCTTACTTGTACTTTTCATGGACTACATTTTTCTTAGTTAGCTGGATTAGGGATCGATATTCTCTTAGTTGGCCGAATCACTGACTGATCTAGCTAGATCTCTAACTGACTTTGACGTAGATGTCTTGATGAATAACTAACATAGTCGTAGTTCTTAGAGTCAGTGACTGACCTCATATTAAAAGATTGGATCATTGACTTATCTTGTCTTGGTTGACCGGATCCTTGAGTAACCTTTCTTTAGTTGGTCGGATCACTGAATGATTGATCCTTGATAGGTGAAATGTCTAATTGATCGTGCCTTAGTTCACAAGGTTACTAAATGATGTGGTCTTAGTTGGTTAGACCACTGCCCAAACTCGCCTTCGTCAGCTGGATCACTCACTGATCCTTCCTGAGTTGGTTGGGTGAGTTGGATCACCGATTGATCTTCGCTTAGTTGGCTAGATCGCTGGCCCATTTTTCTTAATCATATTGCTTTTTAACCAGAAGCATATCGACGATTTCTTAAATTCCTTTTTAAAAATTAGATTTAAAGCCATCATAAGTTGACACTCAAACGTAGAAGCTGGGGTTTTGGTTATTTTCAAAAACAAATTTTTCGAATTGATATCAATAGTAAAGAATTCAGGATTGTGTTTTTTGATTGAAAAAACTTTTAGGTAAAGTGAATTCGAAACCAAAAGGGTTTTTTTCAACAAAATAATATAAATTTCAACTAGGAACAAAATGTTTAATATTATAACGAAGCTAGAGCAGGTTGATTTACGCTTACTTTGAAAGACAGTCAGTTAATGGTATAATTGTAATAAAACATAGTTAAAATTACCTCAAAACGACGAGTTTTGCGGTCTTAAAATATTCACGAAATTCAAAGGATATATTAGCAAGATAAAGCTACCTTTGTATAAACTCGTATCAATAACAACTGATGGGGCTCCTGCTATGCTAGATATTCATAATGGTTTTATAGCTCTTTGTCATAACGATTAAGACATTCCAAACTTTATTAGCTACCACTGCATAATTCATCAACCAGTGTTGGCTAGTAAGAGATAAAACACAAAGCATGTGATGGATATTTCTTTCAAGATCGTAAATTCTATAAAATAAAAATCTCTCAAAATGCGACTCTTTAAACAGGAATTAGATGTGACGGAACCAGAATTGGCATTTCACACTGACGTGAGGTGGTTGAGTCGGAGCAAGTTTTTACAAAGATTTCGAGATCTATTGGACGAAATAATAAAATTTCTTGAAGATAGGGGTGATGATTATCAGCAACTTTGTGATTTAGACTGGCAATGCCATTTAGCATTTTTAGCAGATTTTACCGGAAAACTGAGCATACTATATATGGAACTACAAGGCAAAAATAAAACACTAATGAAAATGATTAGTTCTATTGCAGCATTTTAAAGTCAAACAATATCTATGATAGTTGACATCAAGAAGAAAAAATTTCAACAATTTGCAAACATTAACGAGCATATGGAAAAACATCCTTTCTACAATTTTATTCCTGACATGTACACGGCAATAATTAAGGCAGTGGCATCAAACTTCGAAATTCGCTTTAGTAATTTCAAAAAAATTGAAAAGTTGGAGGAATTTTTTAAATATCCGTTTAATAGCTCCATTGATCATGGTGACATCTATCAAATAGCTAAAATATTTGCAGACGTATTACAAATGGATCACATGATATTGTAAAACGAAATTATTACTTTTCGCTGCGACATGTTTCTAAAAGCAAGGATATCCTCTGGTCTAGACTTTTGGGCATTGGTTTCCAAAGAGAAATATCCGATTTTAAAGAAATGTATTGAACAATTGCATTCATGTTTTGGTTCAACATATTTATGTGAGTCAGCATTTTCTTATTTAAAACAAGCAAAAAGTAAACATCGTTCACGCTTAACGGGCGGTCATACATTGGGCTCTTTAAGGTTGGCAATTTCCAACTATAACCTGACTTTGCAAATCTCACGCAATGCTCACACTAATATTATTAATAACAAGTTAGTAACTAGTTAGTAAGAATTCAATGTTATGATTTTCCTTTAATTAAAAAAATAATATATAAATGTATTGTTTCATTAAAAATTTCAAGAAGTATGTAACTAGTAGATCCCACAGGGTTTCGTCGGAAAAATGAGATCTTAGCGCTTATCAAGTTTTATTAAGGAAATCGGATATTTTATAAGAAACAGCTTCTTAGTCTTCATTAACAATTGTTTATATTTTATGTACCAATTTTGTGTAAGAAAATAAAGAAATAATCTCAAATTCTGAAAGATTTTTAGATATTCTCATTAATGGAGATCAATAGTGATAAATTGTTAATTTATAAGTAAAATGGGCAGAACATAATGCCTTCAACATCTTCTAGACCAATGACCAAAATTTATTTATTTAAAAAACTCTGATGAACTATTTTTCATTTTTTTGCTAAGATCATGATAGCCACACATTTCGAAAGAACACGGAATCCATTTTTTAAAGCTGTTATAAGGTATTATAATTTTGATATATTTTGTTATATTTATTATATAACTACGTTTTTGTAATTATAGTGGTAAGAGCACACGAACAGCAATCAGATTACCTGGGTTCAACTCCCAAGGGAGCGAGACTAGAATATCCTTTTTCAGAAAAATATTTTATTTTAGAATTATAGACCGGTAAAGATGAGGAGGGATAAACATCAAAATAATTTTTACGGAAATGAGAAATATTTCTTATATAAAATGAAATGAACCAAAGAGAGAGGGAATTCATGAAAATTTTATTTATTAAGAGAGAGGTAAATAATGCATTACATTTAAAAATAGGTCTTTTAATACACAACGAAGCTTTTTATAGTCTTATTACATTTTTATAGCAAATAATTGTATTTTAATACTCTGTTATACTTGGATTCTGTACTGAATGCTGCAAGCTAGCTTTTGCGACAAGTCTTTTCAAATTTCCACCAATCCCGTTACCTGGACCTTTCCCATGTGCAGTTGCTTGAAAATGTGTTTCCGCAAAAATTCAAAAAAATTTTGTAATTTAAAAGATTTATGAAGTCATATTTATTTTTAAAATGCTGCGCAGCTCCGTCTGGCACCTAATAAATTTTGTTACCAACGCTGAATTTCTTCCTAAGGTACTCGTTGATGAGCTTTTGAAATGTGTATACAGCTACAGTGTCGTAACTTAAACAATCTGAGATGATTGCCATGCTAAAATGCTTCAGTTCGTTTCCATCTTTGTAATAAATAACTACTGTAAATATAGTTGCTCGATTGTTATTCTAATGGGAAGATTGTGCAGCATTTCCAATGGTACTCTCCTTCTTTTAGTACAACTTTAAGGTGCTTCAGAAACCAACCTTGTTGTTTCGCATAAAATTCGTTGGGTTTCAGGTTATTAAGTTTAGTGTAGAATGCTTCTACGAAAGCATCAGCGTCTGCTATTTCGGTCTTCAAAGTACTTCTATCAGTTCGTTGCAAAACTTGATATATCCCTGTGTCGAAACTATTCACGTCCAATAGATCAGTCAGGTACTTTTAAAAATTTTTAATGTCAGGACAAGATTCACATTCGTTAAAATGACAAGCGTTAGTGGGTACACTGCACATGATTTCTTTAAGGCAGTTATGATAATCTGACAACTGTCTGTCAGTTCCCTCACTTAAATGTTTAATCTCAAAAACTTTACATTTTCATGATAAACGCAGACACAAGTATTGTGAGTCACACTTGCTCCAGCTAAAAAACAGTACTTTGGGCTTAGTTGTGCGAATTGCGAAAGTCCAATCTTCAGGTTTTCATGTACGGCTACAAATCTGGCATATAATTCTGAAAAGTTGCACAGAATCAGTCTCTTCTGTACTTCTTCACGAGTACCGTCTGGGTGTTTGACAGATCTGAAATATTTCTTACCTAGCATCTGTCGAATATTCCCGTCATCTTCTTACAAGTTTATAAGAAAATTTTCAGTTTTTTCTGCTAATTTTTGTCCTCGCTTGGCTTTTGGAAGAGTCAAAATTCCATTTTTTGCAGCTAATTCTTTTACTTTTCTGGCTTCACTTTCAGATGCTCTAAATTGTCGCATGATTTGTCTACTACTCCAAGACTTAGGGGCAAGGATGAGTAGACAAATCTTTTCTGAATATGTAGTGCCTTTCTGCTCGAATTTTTCTCTTATCTGATACAGGAATTCGAGTCCCGCTAAGTGAATTTCATCATTGCATCCTTCTCTTTTATTTCTTATTGGCAGGAAACAATATGCGTCCTCGTTTATGTCTTCCTCTACATTAATAACAGGCTCTTCTATGATCTGGATCGCTGTAAATTGAGAGTTCAACATTCTTTTCTTGAAGCACCACATATTTTACTGTCTTTCGGCAAATAAGAAAACACTATTTGCTGATTTTCCGTTAGAAGTCTGAGGTCAATTCCTCTTGCATGTTTCTCCTTACGGAAAGGATTTGCACATCTGCTGCGAAAACTTTGCATCGAAGACATGGTCAGCGCTAGATGACCCTGAAAGGTCTTTAGGAATCTCACTTTGCTTCGAAAGCAGCGATACGCAAAGAGACTTGAAAACGAACTTTCCACCTGCAATAAATGAACAAAAACCACAGAAAAGAAGGATAAACAATTTATATATGTATACAACTAAGAAACATAAACAAAACGCGAGAAATCACAGAAAACACACAGAGAAAAATTCTAAACACTACACGTTGGCTACTTTTACCTTTCAGGATACTGAAGTCAGAGTAGGGTAATGCACTGAAACAATTTGCTTAAGGACAAGAAACAAATGACAGTCTATGTCATTGCCTTTAGTTTCTTGGTACAATATTGGAAACAAATGATAATCTATGTACGTGGATGTCTTTTGTTTTTCAGCTATACACAAGACCAAGTTTAATGCAGTAAAACAAAGGACGAATCCTGTATAATTTGTTTACATGAATAGTTAAAACTATTGTTAATTTATTAAAGCCTTTCAGAAGTCTGTTTTATGTGACGGTTATGATGAAAATATACAGCAAAACCTCAACAAAAAAAACATTATGGAGGGGCGAGGAGTGAACGCTCTCTTAAAAAATACTTGTGTTCCCTAATTTCTTTATAACTGATTCACTAAAAAATAATATTTATTATTATATATATATATATATTTATTATTCATTTATATGCACAAATTTTCGATGCATTAAGAACCGCAGTTTTTGGAAATTTTTGGAAAGTTCCTTTACCAAAGAAAGTTATTTTTAAATGAATCGAATTTTACTTTACTTTATTTTGCCAGAGCACAGAATGGTTTGGCTTTAGCTGCTAGGATCACTGAATGATCATGCCTGATTTCTTTCAGTTCACTGATTCATCTCGCTAAAGTTTTTGGATTCCTGACCAACCTCAACTTAGTTGATCGGTTTAGTGACATATCTTCCATTAGATGTTTGTATCAGTGACTAATCTTACCTTAGTTGGTCGGATCAAAAACTAATCTTGCATCAGATGATTAGTTTATTAGCTAATCTTGCCTTGCTTAGCAGGATAACCGACTGATCAGGCCCTAATTCGCTGCATTACTGACGGATCTTACCTTAGTTGTTTGCCACATATTCTTCCCGATTCTGGCGTTGTAATCGATATGAATGAAGTAAAAACCCCTTATTAGTCATATTATTAGTCATATTTCAGTGACGATTCAGATGAGATTCTATTAAAAATCGATTTCTCTTACGAGAAAAATGTCCTGACATAATAGAATTCTTAACAGTATAATGAGGCTAAAACTGACATAGGTGTCTATCCATTGACACCTATAATTTGATGTTTGTGAATTCTTTTTCGTTAAAGCTCTTTTGGCTTTAACGAATACATTCTTATTTTGCGTCTCGCGCTTTGGACTCGATTAGAGTATATACTACCAAAACGCCAACTTTTCTATATTAGGTTTAACTCTATTATGTAAAATCTCTATGTACAGATTGTATTAGCTTCTCTACCTCATCCTGAGATTATTTTAATATTTGTTTCTCGCTTAGAGTCTTGATTTTATTATTATAAAAGGTGCAAAACCTTAAAAAATGGTCTAAAGCAAATTTTTAGACCTGTCTTATTTGTAGACCCAAGAATTTTTGTACTTAAAATTGCACTGAATTTTCTGTCTTTTGATTTTTAATGTTATTTTTTACAATGAAAATAAAACCGATGCGTTCAATAATTAAACAATTATTCGTAAAAAAGTTATAAATATTTTCAGGGTAAATAATTTTCTTACGGCAATTTTCTATTATCTTGTGTCGTTTTTTCACAAATTTAATTTTCTTATTCCTTAAGCATTTGTTCACGATTAAAACAAAAACTACATGTTCAGTCGAAAAGTAATTGATAACAAACTTTTTAATATTTTTTATTTAAAGAAAATATTATGTTATGAAACTGAAAAAACTACGCGTCCTATTCAAAAATTATTGACAACAAATCTGCAGACCTTTTTCAGGTACACAATTTTTATTGACTCTTTTGTTCCTATTCGGTATCGTTTTTGCAAAACTAAGTTTATTATTTTCAAATGAATTTATTACAATCATAGTAAAAAATGCGCGATTCACAATTGCAATTTGAGCCAAATTGACCGGGGCCAGATTGTAATGTAAATTTTGCGGGTTCCTTTGAGTTTTCTAAATCTCATTAAGACCAAGTTACTGTTTAGTGATCATTAATAGTTTAAATAATTGGTTCGTTCTTAAAACAAAGCTCAGTTGTCCTTAATGACTAATTTAGAAATTATTCAAGCAAATGAAAATTTTTTAGGAATTTGAAAAATAGTTTTAAAACTCTTAAAAACATTTCACTTGTTTATACCTGTCATTTTTTCACAATATTGTCAATCTCGATTTTTTGGGGCATTTTTGTGGCTCAATAAAGGGGGTGAGTTATGTCAAAATTAAATGCAATTTGATGGAAATAATCTTTCAGAAACTCCCTCAAGAAATATCACAATTTTCCGCAAGCTATTCCCTCTTTTTTTTTTGGTTACAATAAGTTTTTTTGGTTGCCGATTGAGCTGTTTGATACAAAAATTTATCTATTATTTTGAAAATTCGTTATATTCTTAGTGGGAAATTAACTATTCTATCTAAAAATTTAATTATTACATTTCTCGATGAAAACCTATCTCTTTTAGTAAAAAATCGACTATTTGATTGAAAATTCGTATAATTTGTTACAAATTTGTTTGTTTTTTTGTGTTAAAACTTAATCTTTTGGGCTGCAAATTATTCATTTTTGTTAAAAATTCATTTACTTGGCTAAAACCTTATTTCTTTTGATAAAAGTTCATTCTTTTTTTTAACATTTATATGGATAATTTTAATTGAAAACTAATCTTTTAGAATTTAAAATCCAACTATTTGGCTAATAATTTATTGTGCTTTTTGGAAAAATCGTATTTTTTGCTGAAAATTATTTTTTCTGTTTAAAAATTAATCTGTTTTATTTGAGGAATGAACTATTTTTTTCAAAATTTGTTTCTTTAGTAAAGAATCAATTTTTTGCACTTTAAAATTCGAATATTTAGTTTTTGATTAAAAATTGGTCTCTTCTAATGGAAAATTCAACTCTTTATTTGAAAACTCATTTGCTCTTTTTCAAAAATCGTCTTTGTATGTAGAAAATTAATCTTCGTTGAAAATATATCCTCGTGTGTTAAGAATATATAACTCTTTTGTTGAAAATTTAAATATTTTGTTAAAAGCTAAAATATTTTATTGAAAATTCAATGTTAAAGATTCGCTCTTTCGCATTAAAAATTTATCTTTTATTGTGGAAATGTCATCTTATTTGTTTAAAAGTAATTTTCTGGTTGGAACTTGAACTGTTTTGTAGATAATTCGTCTTTTTGGTTCAAAATTCAACAGTTTTGTTAAATAATTTTTTTTAATTAATCTCTATTGTTAAAAATTAAACAATTTTACTCAAAATTTCTTCTTTTTTTGGTTTAAAATTAATTCGTTGATTTGAAAAGTTCTATAATTGACGTTTAGTTGAAATTTATTCTTTATTACTTAAAAATTAAAATATTTGGTAAAAAATGCATGTGTTTTGTTAAAAATGCGACTTTTTAGATAGCTTTCAACTGTTTGAAATTCTATTTAAAAAATTTTATTTTTGTATACAAATTCCATATTTGGTTAAAAAGTAATCCTTTTTGGTTTAAACTTCAACTACTTCGTCAGCACGTCATCTTTCCTGATTAAAAATTAACTTTCTTGCTAAAAATGTATTTATCTTGAAAACTGAATTTTTTCGACAAAGTTATGTTTTTTTCTGTAAAAAATAAATCTCTTTTCTTTATTTATTCTTTCCTTATTTATTTTATTTATTTATTTTCAATTTTCGTAAAAAATAATTTAAAAAGCTTCTTTTTTAAAAATTTTTATAATTTTATGAGTAACTGATTACTGCTTTGTTCAAATTTTTCTTAATTATACGAAATAAAAAACAGTGTGTCTATTCCTGTTTCTTCGTTTTAGTATGAAAATCATGCGTCTGGCGTTACTACATCTTTGATCTATACATAGTTTCTGTAAACTGTGTTAATGTTCTAAGCGATTTGCTAGCTTCAATTTTTTCTTTGCGAAAAAGGTTACTTTGTATAGGACAAGTTTTTTTCTGAATTCTTCTATCATGTGGGAAACACAACTTTCTCGTTTGGCATATAATTATATAATTTACAACACTGGTTTTCGATTCTAATTAAAAATATAATTTTTAATTGAAATGTTTCTCAATGATTAATTTGATATAAATAGATCTAATAAATTACTCTTACTGGAGCGTATTATTATTATCTTTTTAATAACAGAGACAATAGCGTGAATTTTGGTATTTTCGAAAAAAAATAGTTTCACCAAACGAAATAAATTTTCAAACCAAAAAGACGAATTTTTTCGAAGACGGTTAAATTTTTAACAAATAAGTTTATTTTTCGCCAAAAACATGAATATTCAATTCATGAGGCCCGATTTTTAACATAATAGTTGAAGTTTCAACGCTATGGATAAATTTTTAGAAAATTAAAATTCAACCAGTAAATAGTTGTATTTTCAAGCCAAAAAATTCTATTTTTTTAGAAGAAGCCTTGATTTTTTAACAAAAAAGATCATTTTTAACCAAGAACGATTCTACCATAAACACTACAATTATAAACGAAATATCTGAATTTTTAATAAAGAAATACGAATTTTCTGCCATGAAAGATGAATTTTTAAGCTAAAAGACCAAATTTTTAGCATAATAGTTAAATTTGTGACCCTTGTGTTAAATTTCCAGATAAAATACATCAAGATTTAACCAAAACAGTTAAATTTTTAAGCCACAAAGACGAGTTTTTAAGAGGAAGGATTATTTTTCAACAAAAAAGTTCAGTTTTAATAAATAGTGCCTTTTCTACTAGTTTAAAAAAAATAGTTTATTTACTTATATATTTTTATTTTTATCCTTAACTAAATATATTCCTTTTGAATCAGGAAAGATAAATTCTGAGCTAAATATTATAATTTTCATTGAAAACAAGATATTTTTGAACCAAAATTTTAATCTTTAAACATTCAGTTTAAAAAATTATTTTTTAGTGAAAAAGAAACGAATTTTTAGCTCGTTGCATTGAATGCAAACAGACATCTTTCAGCATCAAAAATTAATTTGATAATTAAAAAGATAAAATTTTAACAAAATGCATGAATTTTCTAACAAAAATTTGATTTTACAACTCATAAAGAATTCGTTTTCCCATAAAAAAAGTTAATTCTTAACCATGAAAAAATAATGAATTTTTCACACAATTTACAAGTTTTCAACCCTAGAGGTCATTCTTTACAACAAAAAAAACAAATAGTTTAATCACTGATCAAAAAGATAAATTTCCATATAAAATAATAATTTTTTAACCGAAAAAAGATTTTTAAACAAAATACCTGTACAAAAATTAATTTTTTAAACGAAAAGGCAATTTTTTAACGAAATACCTGGGTTTTCTACAAAAGATTAGATTTTTAAACTAATAAAAAATACGTTTTTAGATGAAAAAGTTAATTTTTAAACATAGAGGTGAGTCTCAAAAAATTGAATTGTTGAGGATTTAAAGACCACATTGTTTAATTAAATAGATTTTTTACCAAACAGTTGATTTTGCAATAAATAAAAAACTAATTTTCAGATAAAAAAGTTCATTTTTACCCAAAAAGAAAACTAAGATTCACTTTTCAAAAGAATTTTCAAACGTACAATTAACCTTTGAAAAATAAATTTTTTAAAAATTTGTTTAATTTTAAACCAAAGGGTAGAATTTTTAATTAAAATAAACAAATAGTTTTAGACCAAATAGTTAAATGCTCTTCCAGAAAAATAAATTATCTACAGACATTGAAAAAATTTTGAAAATTTAATTTTCTAGAATTTAATACATTTTGAAAAAATGTATTAAATTGTAGAAAATTAAAGTATATGGTAGAGAATTTATTTTTATTGATTTTTATTTTTTTCTTGCATTTAATTAACTAAAATTGTAAACATATTAATTTTTAAACAAAAAAGACCATTTTTGACAAAATACATAAATACATGAACCGAAAATCCTCATTTTTAACAAAACATTTAAATTTTGAACCAACGAGATGAATATTTAAAAAATGCGGTTGTAATAAAGTATCTCAGCTTTCAACTAGGTTGTTGAATATTAAAAAAAAAAGATAAATTTTATATTAAAAAGTTGAATTATTTACTAAAAATATGAATTTCCCACACAAAAATTAATGTTCTACCAAAAAAGACGAATTTTTAAATCAAAAAGATTAATTATCTACAAGATAGTCGAATTTTTAAACCGAAAATATGATTTCTCAACCAAAACAGTTAATTCTCTACGAAACAGTTGAATTTTCTACCTAAAGATTAAGCTTTCCTGCCATACAGACAAATTTTTTTTTAAAAAGGTGGAATTTTCAACCGGAAATATTGATATTAATCTAAAGTGATCAATCATCTACAAAAAAATTATAATAAAAAAGCATTTAAACTTTCAACCAATCAGGTGATTTTTCAATCTAAATATATAATTTTTAGCAAAGAATGTGATAATCGATAACAGAAATAACAGAAATTTTAACAAAATGCTTAAATTTTCAACCAAACAGGTGAATTTCCATCTAAAATGATTAATATTCAAAAACGAAAAAATGAATTTTTAACAAAGTAGTTGAATTTTTAACAAAAATGTATACATTTTCAAACAAATGTTACATTTTTTTTTTATATTCAATACATAATTTCGGAATTATTTATTTGATATAAATAGTTCTGATAAATTTCTCTTACTGGAGCTAAGTATTATTTTTAAATCTCTTCAATTGCTCTAAATATTTCTTAAATTTAGTGTATATCTTTTTTGATTTTTTGAACTTACCAAATTGAAACATGTTGTTTTCAAATATTCTACACTTTCTTTTGAAATTTAAAGAAATCGTTTAATATGTTTAAAAACTTTTTTTTAATTTTCTCTCAAAGTTTATTTTTCAAAATAAAAAATCTTTCAAAATTTTCACACGAATCTTAAGAAAATTCCTCTTCCTTTTTATCTTGTAATCTTTAAAAATTATTCAAATGTTTCCTGATTGTTCTATGCAAATTTTAAAAAACGAGTGAGTCACGTGATCAGATTTCTACCTTACTGACACTTTCTTAATTTCCTAACTTATTTTTACACGAAGGGCTACATCGAGTTCAAAATTTGGAGATATATTTCAAAATCTTTTTAAATAACCTCTTAAAATTAATTTTTTTTAATAAAAAATTATTTAAAAGTCTTTATTATTTTCCAATCGTGTCAAAACTTCTGTATATCTCTTAAAGTCACTCAGATTTTTCCTAAAATCACGTAACATGGCAAAATTATGTTTTAAAACCTTTTACACTCTTTTTAAAAAAGTGTAGAAATAATTTAAAAAACTTTGTAATTTTTTACAATTTTCTCTTAGAGCTGACTACAAAATAATCATTTAAAATTTTCCCGTGAATGTTAAGAACATTTTTTTCGTTCTTCTGACTCCCTGTAACATTCAGCTTAGGTAACAAAATTTTAAATCCTCAAAAATAAGATAAAATTGTCTGAAAGTCTTTTATATTCTTTTTCCACCAATTTTAAAAAATCTTTAAAACTTAAAATTATTCTTTTAAAATGAAAACTAAATTATTTAACATTTTTCCATAAACCTCGACAAAAATCTAAGATAGCTATTATAGTGAGGTAACGAAATGTAATAAATTAAAATTTTTAATTTTAATTTAATGAATTATAATAAAATAATAAAATAATATAATATATAAAATAATATAAATTATAATAAATTTAATAAATTAAAATTTATTGAATTGAATTTATTTAAGAATTTTAATATACAAAATTGGTGGAGCCGAAAATATATACATTTTTAATATTGCCATAAAAGGACTATGCTTCGTTATTTCAAATAATAATTTTTAAAGTTAATAATCATAGCACTAATTTCGTATAATGAAACGCAATTTTTTAAATGAACTTAATCATTTACTATGATATTGCGCATGTAGAGTTCTTATGTAAAGTATTACTATTCTTTAAATTTTAATCTACTTTGTGCTGCTGACACGAAATCAAACTTTGACGGCTTCGGAATTATTTCAAGGCATTATGTCGGAAAATCAATGTGCATGAACAAAAATAAAAATCAATTTATTTTTAATATTTCAAGTTTGCTCGGACTTAAAAAATAGAAAATACAAAAATAAGAATTCTCTGCGCTTATCGTTTACATTTTTTTTGTCCGTCGATTTATCTCGATGAAACATAAAACTAGAATCAGAAAAAAATCTTTTTGTACCAAACAAACTGCTTTCTTGGATAAAAATGAAAATTTATTCGAATCAAACAAACTTTGGTTGATTCAACAAAATATTTTATTGACTCAACCAAATTTTTGTTGTTGAATCAACCATATATGCAATATAACAGAAGATTTTGTATAAAAAATATTTTATTAATTCAACTAAATATTTTATCCATTTGATAACCATATTCTATGGTAGTACGAACAAAGTTTTATTTATATAATCAAACCGTTTTCAGAGTATATCCCTATTTGCAATGAATCCACAAATGCTTTAAAAAGATTAGGAAAATTATTTATAAACTCTATCATTGTTATTGTATAAACTTTTATATTTTGAAAAAGGGTGCAGCATAGCATAATATGTCTATAATTTTTTATTAATTTTTTATTTTAATTTTTTCTGGTTTTTTTTTTTTTTTTTTTTTTTTTTTTTTTTTTTAATTTTTATTTTTTTTTTATTTTGCCCCCTTGTGTTTACCTTTTTGTTTTTGTTTTTTGTTAAATCTTAATTTTGTATTAATGCTGCCCCCTGGCGTTCACCTTTTAGACTTTAAGGAAGCACGCAGGCAATTTATCGATTTCTCAAGGAAATTACTTTCAATTCTTTACTCTACAGATAATATAAACCGTCGATAAGTTTGATTAAAAATATTAAACTTTTTCTAAAATATTTTTATTGTAAGAAATTCAAAAGGGCGCATGTATAATTTTTAATTATCAGAATAATTTATTTGGGAAATTTAATTCCTATGAAGAATTTTTTATAATTTTTTCATGATTCTAAAGAAAGTTTTCTAATTATCAATTTTACAGAATTCTTCTTTTTCTATTTTTAAGAAACATTCTTTTTCTCTGAACTTTTTTTGTTTTTCGCTTAAATGAGAACAAGTTTGATAGAAACCAACAAGAAAAATCAATTAATTTTGGTTGAAAAGTCTACTATTAGATTTTGGTTCGGATATCACCTCACTTAATTAAAAATGGGAGTATTTGTAAAAATGTTTATTGTTTTGTTGAAAATGCAATTATTTGGATTAAAAAAATATTCCATTTTTAGAACATTAATCATTTGATTAAAAAAAATCATCATTTAGCTTTATTTCTTTTGTCGAAATTTCATTTTTTTTTAATTCGACAAGTTTTTTAGATTTTTAAATTAACAATGTAATTATTCCTTTTTTTTATTCAATTTTTTCCAGTAAAAAATTAATCCATTTTGTTAAAAACTCGTATTTTTTGTCGGAAATTATTCTTCTTGACTGAAAGTTCATCCTTTTGGATTAAAAATGCATTTTTTTGGGTCTGAATTTTTTTTTTATTTAGTTAAGAAATCAACGAATTGGTTCATATTTTTTTGTTGAAAAATTAACCGTTTTGGAAATAATTTTTTCTTTTTGAAAAAATGGTTTGGATAATCTTTTTGGTAGAAATTAAACTACTGGCTTGAAAATTCATGTTTTTAGTTGAAAATTAAATTTTTAGTTATAACTTCATACTTTTGGTTTAAAGTTAACTATTTCATTAATAGGAAAATATTTTCGTGAAAAATTAACTTTTTAGCAGAAAATTAGTTTTTTGGTAAAAAAATGATATTTTTGTGTTGTAAATTCAACTTTTGGATAAATAACCCGTTCTTTTGACTTTAAAATTTTAAAATGTTGTTGAAAATTGTTCCATTTTGAAAAAAATTCTTGTTTTTTTGGTAGAACAATAATCTTCTTGCCAAAAATTCATCTTTTTGGTTGAAAATTTAACTATTTGGTCAAAAATTAATCCCTTTTAGTTACAAATTCAACTTCTAGGTTGAAAGTTGAACCAGTTTGTTAAAATTTGATATTTTTTTAAGATTCGTGTTCTTAAGTGAAAATTTAACTATTCCATTTAAAAAATTAATCTGCTGGGCTGAAAAATCATATTTTGTGTTAAACTCTTTCGTTGAAAATCTATTTTCTTAAGATCGATAACTTTTATCGAACATTCTTTTCATTCAATGAAAAATTAAATTATTCGGTTGAAAGATTATATTTTTGTTTTATGTTTAACCATTTCGTCAAAAATTTCTCTATTTTAATAAAAATTCAACTTTTTGTTAACATTTTATATTTTATTAGCATTTTGTTATAAATAATATTTTCAGTTTGAAAATTTAATCGTTTTTTATTATAATTTATTCTTTTAGATTTATAATTGATCCTGGTAGCTATATAATTTAAAATTTTTTGGAAATTAATATATTTAGTTAAAACTAGAATTTTTGGTAAAACATTAATCTTCTTTCTGTTAAACTCATACTTTTTGTTGGAAATTTAAATATTTGGTTAAAAATTTATCTTTTTTAGATGAAAATTCAACTAAGTGATTTTTTGATTTGAGATGAATGATTTTAGTTGAAAATGCATCCCTTGCGTTTAAAATTTAACTATTTTCTTTCCAATCCGTTTTTTTTTCTTTTTGAAAAATTAAAAAGTTCTAAACCTTCTAAAAGTGGGAGTTGGACCTACTTAAATAAAAATCATGAACTTTTGAAAATACAAGAATTAATTTCCAAAGTCAGAAATTTATATCTCAATATACGGGGAAAGTTCGAATTTTACTGTACCCTAGAATAAAGATTTTTTCAAAATCTACAATTGTATAATTCATTATCTATAATTCGTTTTTCTTTTGTTAAATGTTAATTTTTAATTTAATAATAAACTATTTCGTTTTTTTTTAATTTGTCTTTTTTATTTTAGTCATATAACTATTTGGTTAAAAATTTACATTCTTTCATTGAATTCAACTGTTTCAACTGCAAACATGATTTTCCATTTCGGCTGAAATTTGTACTTTTTGTTAAAAAAATTTTTTTTTTTTTGAATGAAAATTGAACATTTTGCTAAAAAATGCATCTTTTTTGGTAGAAAATTAGTCTTCCTAGTTAAAAATTAATCTTTTTAGTTAAAAGTTAAACGACTTGGCTAAAAGTTAAACTTTTTTTGGTTAAAAAATAATTTTGTCAACAATAAATTTAATTTCCCTTGTTAAAAAATGTAATTAATTTTTTTCGTTGGATTTTTGCTTCGACTATTATTTATGCCTTGTTTTGCTGAAAATTAATTTTCTTAATGAAAATTTAACTATTTAATTTTTGTTTAAAAATTTATCTTTTTACATTCTCATCCTGATAAAAGTTTTATGTAAAATTTCACTTTGTCGGTTTTCAACAAACCTCCACGTTTTGAGGTGTCTGTCTGTCTGTAGTCGGTAGTCTGTATTCTATAGGCATGATAACTTTCAAAAAATTGACCAGATTGGATTCTGGTTTTGCACAATTCGTTGAGGCCTAAAAGTAAAAAATAATTTTGTAAACCAGTTATTTTGGATGAAAATTCAAAAATTGAGCACCTGATTAAAATATTTGAAACTATTTTTTTAAGATATAAAAATTCTATGTACGGCTATTGATAGAACTTGGAAACTCGAACAATTTATTATTATGACTTTTTTCAATAAAATAAAAATGAACAGAGTTATAACATTTTCAAAATCCAAAAAAACAAACCAAAATAAACATTTTACGCCAAAAAACGCATGGTGTAAAAAAAATCAAGAAAAGAAAAACATTTATTACTTAAAGCCAGATAAGATTATATTGACAACTTTTTTAATTTTGTCGAAAAATTCCATGTTATGACCAATCTTTGCAAGATAAGAAAAAATTGAATTAACTAAAATTACGCGCGCTGAAAAGATCTACAAATTTGCTTTTAAATACTTTTCGATACGATGCATAATTTTTGTTTTTAGTCGTAAAACGCATCATAAAAAATAAAAAATTAAAGTTTTAGACAAACGGCACAAGCTATAAAAAAAATAAATACATAAACATTGCTTTTGCAAAAAGTATCGAAAACTCATTCAAATTTGTCATGAATAATTTTTAATAGGACACTCAATTTTTTCTTCAATCGTAAAAAATACCAATCAAAATTTTTAAAATTCATTTTTCGAAAAACAAAACAAGGTACGAACTAAAACTAAAGACTACAGTTGTATATAACAAAAAGATCTATAAATTTGTTACTAGTCATTTTTAGATAGCACGATTAGATTTTCTTTCAATTGTCAAAAATAAGATTAATTTTTTTTTTAATTTGTGGAAAAACGACACAATACACGAACAGAATTAAAAGACAAAAGTTGTTTGACCTAACAGTAAATACAAGATTTACATAATTTACAATAACATTTTATTCACCAAAATTGTTCTCCTAAATTCCATCTTCATTGAATATAAGCAAATTAGAATTATGTCAAAACGACAAAAGTTACAGTTAAATGTTTAATAATAATTTTTATTTTAATAGAATGCCCATTTATTAATGATAAAAATAAGACAGTAAAAATATTTTTGTTTCAATACTAATGCATGTCATTAATGGTAATAGTATACATTTATTGAAATAATATATTTTTTTCAGGATGGCTAAGAATGAAATTTAACGCAAAATGAGAAACAAATATTAAATTAACCATTAAAAATGAGATTGGTACTGATATAGTTCAAAATGTACTGATAGAGTTGAACATAATATGGTGTTCGTTAAAGCCTTCGGCGCTTTAACAAAAAAGAGAATTCACAATAACCAAATGTCAGCTGTCGATTCTTGGACCTATCATAATATAAGGCTTATGAAGAAACGTGGGGTATATAGAAAGACCGAGCGCGAAGCGCGCGACAAATATATTATCAAGCGCGCAGCACTATGAGTATGTGCTCGCGCAGCGGGAAGATTTTTTAGTTTAGAATTAGGACCAATTGGTTGGAAATATATATTCTTTTGTTGAACTCAACAGTTTATCTTCTCAGCTCTTTGGTTACAAATTTAAATATCTTGTTTAAATTTTGTCTTTTACGTTTTAAAATTAACTTTTTTAACTAGAAATTTAATATTCTATTTTGGCTAAGAATTGAACTTTTTGTTTTAAAAATTGATCTTTTTAAATAAAAATTTATCTTTTATAATGAAAATTAGTCTTTTTAGTCCAAAAATAATTTTTTTTAGTGGCAAGTAAAGCAACTTACTTAAAAGTTTAAATCCTTTGTTAATTTTTTTGATTGTTAATGACTTACCATTATAGTTGAAAACTCATCTTTTTCGTTAAAAATTTAACTATTATGTTCATTTCAATTCAATTCAATTCTTTTCGTTGAATTTTTTTTAATAGAAAGTTTCAATTTTCTAGTTAAGGATCAATGTTTTTAGTAAAAAATTGATCCTTTTGGTTTTGAATTTAAATTTTTGAATTGCATTTTTTTGCAGAATGTAAATTTTTGAACTGAAAATTCAAATATTTAATTTTTGGTTGAAAATGTATATTCTTTTGTTGAATTCAACAATTTATCTTCGCATCTCTTTGGTTAAACCTTTTAACTGGAAATTTAATTTTCGATTTTGGCTAAAAGTTAAACTTTTTGTTTTGAAAATTTATATTGTTTAAATAAAAATTTTAATTTTATGGTGGAAAATTAGACTTTTTGGTTGTAAAATAATCTTTTTAGTTGCAAGTAAAACGACTTGATTAAAAGTTTAACTACTTTGTTCACAGTTTTCTTTGTTTGATCATTTATTATTATAGTTGAAATCAACGAATTGGTTCACATTTTTGAGTTCAGGATCAATAATTTTAGTTGAAAGTTCATCCTTTTTGTTTAAAATTTGACTTTTTGAAACGCATTTTTTTCTGAAAATTAATATATTAACTGAAAGTTGACCTAATCCCATTTTTGATGAATATGTATCATTTTCGACCTGAAAATACATTTACACTCGAATCTGGATTTAGTGATTCTGAATTTAGTGATTCCGAGAATTGGCACTGCGCAGCGGGGATGGGTGAGACAAGCTGCAAGGACATGCTCGTTGTTCACTCAAGCGTGATAAAACAGAAAGAGAAACAGGGGGACCGACATTAAATCCATATTTGTCTTTATCTGGTAGAAAATTCGTTGTGAATAATTAAGCTTTTAACTGGAGAATTAATTATTCTTATTTAGCTAAAACTTTAGCTCTTCGGCTTGAAAATTTACCTTTTTTTTAGATAAAAATTAAACTTTTTGGTTAACATTTTTATTTTTAAGTCGAAAATTTAACTATTTTGTTATAGATTCATGCATGCGATGTTCTGAAATCCTATGCAGTTTTGCAACTTTGAAATATATTTTTCAAAAAACTTCCTAAATATTAACCCCTCGATTCTTTGATAGTAAATAATAAACTTAAATAATGATTGATTTTGGTCTGCAAAAATGTAGAGTATGAATAAAAGTTTGCTATTTTTATTATCTTTCTGATTGTCGTAACAGCTTAAGAATTTTTCTCTATCAGTATCCATTTTATTATTGCGATGTATATAGAAAAGCTATATAGAAACGCATTATGGGAATAAAGTGGCGGTAGCCCGCTGACAAGCAACAACGTCTAACAATACGTGTTGCTGTCGCTCTCCGCATCAAAGTGAGAGTTTCTGAAACACATAAAAGCTTCAGAAAGCGAATAGGGGTGAAAGCGATTTCGATAAAAAATCTTAAAGTCTTTATTGCTCTTTTACGAATCCAAAAGCTTGCCAATAATTTTACTCAATTAATTTATTTATTTCTGCAGATTTTTTTAAAATGAATCTTTCGAGAGTTTAATCATTCAGATTTTCGATGAAAACCAGAATCGGGTAGTAATTTTTCACAGGTGACTTAGTTACTAGAAAGTTATGTTATTTGTAACTTTTGCGGTAACTTTGTTACCATTTTAAAAATTAACTTTTGACTTTTGACTTTTGGAAATATAATTTTTCTTGCTTTGAAGCTACTTGGGTTTTTTTTATTTCACGTACTAAGAGATGTTTATGGTTGAGTAGAGGGTAGCTAATTATTATTATAAAATACTTTTTTAATGATTTTTTTTTTACTCTAAGAATACAATTGTTTTTCAGAAAATTCATTTATGGCAGAAAAATTGAACTATGTAGTGGCATTTTTTTCTTTCTTAGTTGAAAATTAATCTGATTTAGTTGCTGATTTTTTTTTAATTCAACCATGTTTAATTTTAAACTAAAATCTTTTTTTGGTTTAATTTATATCAACTATTATACTTTTCATTGGGAATTTATTTATTTTTGTTGAAAATTCATGTTTTCGTTCAAAATTAAACTGCAACTATTTTGATGAAAAATAACAACAAATTTTGTTAAAAAAGCATATCTTTTTTTGAAAAGTTTTGTTTTTTCAAAATTCAAAATTTTTTAAATATAATTTTTTTACTTACCGAAATATCTATTCTTTAAAGTCCCTTTACATTTTGTATGTCCCTTCAAAATTCTTTAGAATCCCTTAAATTTTTAAAAAAAATTTCTTCCATTTTTGTGTGTTTTTTTAATGAAACTTAAATGGCTCTAAATTCTTACGAATCCCAGATTTTAAATCGAATGTCTTAATTTTGAATGATATTGAACAATTTTAGAAAAACTTTTATTTAATTTAAAAGACATTTTGAAGTTTTGGAAAGTTTTGAAAATAATTTCAATCTTGTTAGAATTGAAGAAATTACAAAAAATGAAGATTTTTTAAGATTTCCAAAAAGAAGCCTTTTAAGAATTTCAAAGGTATCAAGAAAACTGGGAAAATTTTGTATCAATTTTCTGTACCTTGCTAATAAATTATACAATCAGAAAGATTTTTTCCAACTATCTGAAAAAGGGGGAAAATAGCATCT
>JAAAKG020159153.1:0-29635 GCA_010014905.2 Druon quercuslanigerum | reverse complement strand
TTTATAAATTTTATTTAAATTAAAATTTCATTAATTTAATTTCAAGTTCACTTTTAATCACACAAAACTGAATTACCAACAAAAAAGTTAATTTTAAACCAAGAAAAATAAATTATCAAGAAAATATTCAAAATTTCAACCAAAAAAGACGAATTTTCATTATAATAATTTAGTTTTTGATCAAAAAAATAATAGTTTTCTACAAAAAGATAAGAATTTTTAAGGAAAGACTTGAACATTCAATTTAAAAAGTCGAATTTTTTTATAAAACAATTGACTTTTAACCCCCAAAAAATGCAACAAAAATTTTAATATACAATCAAGAAACATAAATTTTCAATTAAACAATTGAAATTTCAACCAAAAGATGTGAATTTTCAAGCAAACAAAAAGATTCTCTTAGTACCAAAGCGATGAATTTTCAAGAAAATAGTTGAGTTTGCAAGCTAAAAAGTAAAATATTTTTTAAAACAATTGACTTTTCAATGCAAAAAAATAAATTTTCAACCAAGAAAGATAAATTTTCAATCAAATATATCATTGAAATTTCAAGCAAAGGAAACAAATTTTCAAAAAAATAGTTGACCTTTTAACCGAACAGTTCAAATTTTATCTTATAAAGATAAATTTTCAACCGAATTGTTCTATTTTAAACCAAACAGTCAAACGGAGACCTACAAAGATGATCCTTCAAGAAAATGGTCCGATTTTTAAACAAAAAATATATAAACTAATCCAAAATTAGTTGCATTTCGAATTAAATAATTAAAATGTTAAAAAACATAGTTTAATTTTCAAGCCAAAAAGACTACTAAGAATACCAAAGAATACCAATTAATTTTTAACAAAAAGTTCATTTTTGACCAAGAAAGATAATTTTTCTACCAAAAAACATTTTTTTCAAATTTTCAGCCAAAACGTACAATTTTTTTAAATTAACTAAAATTCGTTCCAAAACAGATTTATTGCATACAATATTCTTAAAAGATCAAATACACGTTGTGATAAAAAGTAACAGTTAGCTTTCTTCCCTTCATATTTTCTAAAATTATTATTGTTCATTGAAAAAGATCCTTGTTTTATTAATAAGCCAAAAATAGTTTAATTTTCTGTTTAGGTTCTATTAATTCAGTTTGCATTTTAGCGAAAAATCAAAAAAAGAGAAAATTTCTTGAAAACAGGGGAAAAAAGGAATTTAAAAAATTTTAAACCTAATGTAAATTTTGGAAAAGTTAATCAGTCAATGGAAATATAATAAAAATCACCGATAATTTAATAATTTATGAGAGCAATTTTCCTGTCAACCTTTCCAAAGTCAATGGCGCCAATTTAGAGTTGACATGGAGAGATAGTAGAAACACGAACTTGGATTCACTCCACTATTTTTACGTCGCGCACCGAACGATAACTGGAACTTCCGGCACGAAAAAAAAGTTGGACATCACTAAACCAGGAAAACATTCTTTTTTTTTTTTAATTAGCAAGAAAAAAAGACGCCGCTTTATTAGGAAGCCGAACCTAAATTACCGTAATTAGGGAGGCGCTAATAACAAAACGCGTTAATTTAATTATCTTCATTAAAAATTTCCTTGGAAATTACATTAATAAAACGATAATTTAATTACTCTAAAACCAGAAAACTAGCCGAGTAATTTTTGCTTCTTGATATCAAGTAAACGTGTATGTTTAAAAATCTTCAGAAATAATTCGTAACATTTTTTCTAAATCTATTGAAGAGACGCTAGATGAACGAATAAACGAAACAACTGTATCCAGGTAAAGTAAATGGCAGCGTGCCCAGAAGCAGACCGCAGAAAGAATGGTTAGAATGAGTGAATGAGACCCTAGTTAGAAGGGACAAAGAAGCAATAGAAAGACGAGTCTGCATGAAAAAATGCATGAACGTTAAAGAAGTTAGAGAAGTATGCCAGGACAGAAAACTACGGCGGAAAATAGTTAATAAGAAGAGTATCCGTCAGTAGAGGGAATGACGCCTGAAACAAAAAACCTTGGATACTACTGGACCCAAGAGGGGAAAAATGATTTGGAATACAAAATAAAAATTTCGAGTAACTATTTCTTTGTTATTTTACTGGACTATAAATACTATATACTACACTATAAATAAGAGAAAAAATTCAAGCTAGTTTAACAAATATTTAAAAATTTTAGGAGTTTAGAAAAACTTTTTTAATATTTTATAAATTCCGGAAATCTTTACAAGTTCCACATATTTCTTAAAATGTTTAAAACTTTTCCTATAATTAAAAAAATCCTGCATGATTAAGAAAATTAGCTTTAAATCTTTTAGAATCTATTTCGACAATTTTTTAAATCTTTTGAAAGGTTTTGAAAGCTTTTTGAACGTTCCCTTAAAATTAATTTTTCAAAATAAAAAATCATTTAAAATTTTACCAAAAAATTTGAGAACATTTCTTTACTCTCTTGAAAATGTTCAAAATTCTTAAAAAGCTCCGAAAATTTTTTTTTGAAAAAAAAACATTTTGTTACCAATTCTGTACAACTTTTCAAATCTTAAATTACTTGTTAATCTTTTAAAAACTTCTAAATATCTCTTAAACCTACACAAATTTCGTGTAAAATTGTAATCTCTTGCAAAATAAAAAATTTAGGAATCTTAAGAATCTAGGAATCTTGAAAAAAGCTTTTACTTTCTTGGTACCTTTCAAAACTCTTAAAAAGCTTCAACATTTTTTTCGAAATATTACAAACTTTTTCAATTTTTTGAAATCTTTAAGATCTTAAATTATTTTTGAATCTCTTCATAATTCTACAACTTCTAAATATCTTTTTGAATGATTAGAATATTTCCTAAATTTTGTTTACAACTCTGAAAAAATAAGTAAATCGCATTAAATTCTTTCGGATTCTATTTGAACAATTTTGAAAATCTTTTAAAATATTTTTGAATATTCCTTTAAAATTAACTTCTTAAAATAAAATATAATTTCAAACTTTTCCAGAAATCTTAGACAAATTTTTTTATCTCTTGTAACCTTTCAAAATGGTGCAAAAAAAGGTTCGAAACTTTCTTCTCTCGAAATCTTTAAAAAGGAATATTTTATTTTAAATATTAGAAAAACTTTCAAGTCTTAAATTATTTTTGAATCTTTTTAAAACTTTTAAATACTTCTTAAACGGTCTCAAACTTTGTGCAAAATTTTGTAATCTTATAAAATGAAATAAATTAAATTGATTTAAAAACTTTTAAATTTCTTTAAGATCTTTGACAATTTTTTCGAAATATTCAAAACTTTATATTTTGTTTAAAATATTTGAAAAATCGTTAGGATTTTAAATTAATTTTGAAGCTTCTAGAAACTTCTAAACCTTCTTTTCTATTTTTTTTTTTATTCTGAAAAATTAAAAAATTGCATAAAAATCTTCCAGATACTCTTTTTTAACAATTTTTGAAATTTTTTGAAATTTTTTGAAATTTTTAAAAATCTTTTTTAATATTCTCATAAAAAGACTATCTCAAAATAAAAAATCAGTTTAAACTCTTCAAGGTATCTAAAGAAAAACTGGTTGTTTTGTTTACATTTTTTAAAAGTTTAAATTATTTTTGAAATGTTTTCAAAATTTTTTAAAATCTTTTAAAATGATTCAAATTTATCCAAAGAATGTTTAAAAAAAAATTTAAGTAAAAATAATTGCATTAAAATTTTACCGATTTTTATTCGAAATTTTTTGCATAAAAAAATTCTAAACTTAATATTATTAACATTTTCTTCAAATAATAAAAAATTTGCATAGATTTTTTTTTTAATTCGGCAAATAAAACCTAAATCAATACGAAAATTTTCCCAGAAATCTTGTTGTCGATATCAGCAACTGTTTTTTAAAGATAATTTTACATATTCCAAGTTTTTGTCCATAATTTCATTGTTCTCATTTCTTTGAAAATATGACAGAGTTTACCAATTGTGTGACAGCAAAATGTTCAGAACACAATTATTCCCCAATATTTAAAAATCATATACAATTAAAATTGGTGTTTTATCAATTATGTTTGAAAAAATTAAGAAATCAATTTTATCTTGAAATAAAATTACTGATTTGTATATTTTAATTCACAAAATTGATCATGCAGAAAATTCGCAAACTATAATCTTTATTAATAGATTAAAAACGGGGAAAAAATGCTAAAAGGTTTTCAACAACCATGTATGCAGGATCTCGTAAAAATCTTTTTAAGAAAAAAATATAAATTCTTTGAAAGAATTTATTTCTAGTATCATTAGATTTCACTTAGTGGATATTAAAAAGCAGAGCAGATAATAATACTTAATGTCGAGGCTTTCGTGTTCCCTTTGAACAGTAATTTCCATCTGAATAGAATTATTCACAACAGCACTTTTAATTGTATTATAAGATCAGATAAGACACGACCCATTTCAATCGATAAATCATAAAGTAACTACGCACTTGTCGGATTTCTACTGTATAAAATATTCGTGTTTCATTTCTATTTTTCTAAAAAGATGGTTTAGAGAAAAGTAATTTTTATAAAGAACTATAGATAACCAATAAAACCAGAGTTTTTCAGGATAGCGAACATTCTGTTAAATAGAAATCATCATTTAAAGAAAATATATAAGTCCACTTCCTAAATACACGTGTCAATTGACAATCTTAAAGTTACGTTGACCACAAATTGTAACAGGCGCGGCTGCAGATTACGATGAAAAAAAGTAATCTAATTCTTCGCAAAAATAAAAATTTGCTCCCGAGATATGGGGAAGGTTAATAAGAATCAGAAATTTTAGACGATTATTCGGTGAGAGGCGGCCACTCAAATTTCAGAAAAAAGTGTGCAGGTTATTTTAAAACTAAACTTATCAATGTACCGTTGGAACTTTCACTTAAATGAAACTTATGAAATTTATAGAAATTTATCTTCCAGAGATATGTTGGCACTTTAGAGAATATTTTCAGGGTCCCTAAGGGATATGAATTTTATTTGATTGTTCGGTTACATATATAATGATATAAGTGCATAAATATATTGATATTTTACATATTTAAGTTAAAAAATCTATCTAAGATATTGCAGACAAGTCGAAGCCAAAGAATCAGTTTCTTGATCTCAAAAAATTGAATTATTTATTTTTTAAATATATATAATTTACATGAATATATACATATATATATATATAAATAATGATTAAATTGAATAATAAAAATACATTTGTTTTCCACGTTTTTTCACATTTTTAATTTACTTTAGTTTATTAAAGGCTGACGCCTTGATACATTCTTTTAGTACAGACAACTGCAGTTATAAGAAACTGTATAGTTATAAAATAACTACAAAATTATGTATGATATAAAAATAGTGTTCTAAAGAGTTTAAGTTCTTGGAGAAATTCTCGCGACCATGAGAATATGCTCGAGAATCCGCTCGACCTTTTTTTGTAAAAAATTAATATTATTATATTATTGTTTATATTATTATATATATTATATATATTATTATTTATATATATTTATATTATTATATTATTATTTCAAAATTTTTCTGTAAAGCATTTTTAATTAGAATTTAAAAAATTATATTTTCTTTCTTTATTAATAATAATTAAAGTATTTAAATTTCGTGGAAAAATGTATCGCTTCAATTCGGAAAGGGCGCTTAATTTAAATGGTAAAAAAGTCCAATTAATACACAAATAATACTCCAAATTCTAAATTCTTCAATGTAGCAAACCAAACATATACCTAGAAGATTGATAGTATTATTGCAAAAAAATTTCGTTTCTAAACACATTTTAAACACTTTTTAGTTGAGTTTTTAAATAAAAAAAGATATATTTTGAACCTAAGAAATTAATTTTTAACTTCAATGATGAATCTCGAACCAAAAATATGAATGTTTAAACAACTAGTTTAATTTTCAAACCAAAAATAAATGCTCAATCCAACCAAAAACGAATTTATTAACAAAATGATTTTTTTCATAAAAATTTGTTTTTTCCTCCAAAAATAGAAATATTAAATTTTCAGTAAGAAAAATCAAATTTCAACCAAAAAAATTAATTCCCAACAAATTAATTTAATTTCAAACCCAACAGATGAATTTTCTACCAAGAAAGATACAGTTTTAATGAAATATATAACTGTTTATCTAAAAAAGATAATTTACAAACCAAAACTAGAATAATTCAATTTGCAATTAGAAAAGTGAATTATTTTCATTAACTTAATTTTCAACTGACAAGAAACAAATTTTCAGTCAAAAAAATTAATTTTTAATCACGTTTATGAATTTTCAAACAAAAATGTGAATTTTTGACCAAATAGTGGAATATGAAACCCGTGAGATCAATTTTTATTTTTTTAAAATTTGAATAGTTAAATTTTCTATGAAAAAGAACATTTTTTAATGAAAAAGATTATATTTCTATCAAAAAAGTTAAATTTTTCATAAAAAATGGAATAATTAAAATGATTTTTCTTCTCAAATGATAAATTTTCAACTAAACAAAAATTTAATTTTCAGCCAAATGAATGAAATTTTAACTAAAAAGATAAATTTTTAACCAAAAAAGGGAATTTTTTTAACAAAATAGTTACATTTTTAGCCACAGAAATTAATTTTTAACCAAAAGAATGAAGTTTCAAATAATAAGTTTATTATTTTTACTAAAAAGGCGGAATTAAAAAAAAATAGTTAAATTTTCACCATAAACACATAATTGTTCAACTAAATATAGAATAATTAAATTTTCAGTAAAAACCTTAATTTTTAATAAAAACAAAGTAAATTTTGAACGAAATAGTATAAATTAGTAAAGAAGATTAAATTTCTATGAAAAAGATAAATTTTTGACAAAAAATGGAACAGGTACATTTTCAGTTAAAAAAATAAATTCTACATTAGAAAAAACTAATTTTCAACCAATAGGATCAATCAAATAAAATTTTTTTTTTTAACCAAAACGATTGAATAAAAAACGCCAAGAAGATTAAATATTTTGCCACAAAATTCGAATTTTCTATCAAATATAGGAATTTTTGCCCAAATATTTAAATTTTCGTCTTAAAAAGATAAATTTTGAAGAAATATGTGCAAGTTATATTTTTCATTAAAAAAATTAATTTTGAACTACAAAACATCATTTTTAACAAAGTAATTAAATTTGTAACCAAAAAAAGAAAAAAAAGGTTTGTCAAATAACGTGATGATTCATCAACCAAAATAATGAGTTTTTAATAACTTAGTTCTACTTCCAACTATGTAGAATTTTTAACCAAACATGATTAATTCTCAATAAAATAGTTTTATTCCTCAACAAAAAGAGACTTTTTTCAAACCAAAAAGTTGTGATTTTTAACCATAACAATAAAATTAACTTTAACTTAAGTTTTTCAAAAATTTCCTAACTCTGGCAGAATATCTTTTCTTTCATCCACTGAGTTTAAACAATAAATGCAATAAATGCTTTAAATTCGCGTAAATGCTCTATAAATGCTCTGTTCGAGCTTAAATGCTGAGCGTATTCTCGAGAGCATTTACTCAACATAAATTCTTGGGCATTTAAAAACTCTATATATAAATAAGTTCTATGTACGAAATTTATAAAAAGTGTTGAATTCAATTATTGACAATCATGAACAAAATTTCAAACTTTGGCGCCTTTATTAGGTTATGTAACGGCCATGTGTCAATTTAATACACAGGAATCACTATTGCGCATGTCAGAGATATCCGCGTTCTGACATCACTGCTCAAGACTCAAGTATCTGTATTTTAGGTTATGTTAGTTCAGCCCCTGTTTTCTGACTCAGTTTATTTGATATTAAAACCGTTTTGAAATTTAAAAAAAAGTAAAGTGCAGTTCTTATAATTTAAAAAATCATTTTAAATGTAGATTATGAATTTATATCTATAACTATCATAAATATAGCTAAAAATGCTAAAGTTTCAAAAGTTTAACTGACTTTGAAAAACTTTCAGTTGAAAGCTTCAAAAAGTATAAATTTCTGAAACGGCACAATGCTAACTAAACTGTGGGGGTTACCAGGTCCTTTTATTCAGTCATTTTTTGGTTTCCTGTACTACTGAGCCGACCATAAAGTCGAATTTTCGAAAGTTTCAAAAACACAGGAATTTAGCAATAAAAATTGTACTCACTAGGTTTTTTTAAAAGAATGAAAAAGATAAAATTAAAAGTGATAAAGTGTGTTCTAAAAGTATGTTGGCAATGCGTACTACTGCGCATTTTGTGCTTGCAATGAAATTCCTTTCGCACCGTCTCATGGGTTTTGTTATCGTCGTTTTAATTTAAGCCTATCTATAAGAAGCTCTGGACTTAAAATAGACATGTCGACTATCCATCAGATGACACCTCGTGGCTAAATAGAGATCAATGGTATGCCCCTCACGATCAGTTATATAGTTAGACTACCCCGTTTAATTCACTTTCTCGGTGATTACACCTGCACCAATCTTGATCGATTGCTCTTCCCAACTTTTAAGTAAAAATAAATAAAATCTCTTTCAAAATTCCCGAACTTTTCCCTAACCATTAATATTCAAAGACATGTTTAAAATGGAATACTTTATAAACGGAATAAAATAATGTCAAATTTAAATTTAAAACATTCGAATTTATTTATTTGACCTAAAAACTATGCCTTTTCTACCGTAAAAAAATATTTTCAATATGAAAGGGCCAATTTTTAACAAAATAATTAAATTTACGACAACATAAACAATAAGAAGGTTGATTTTTAACCAAAGAGATGAATTTTTAACTAAAATAATCGCTCTGTAACCAAAAAACAAATCTCCAACAGACATACTTTTTCCCACTGCCTGGGAAAATTTTAAATGATTTAGGTTTTATTTAAAAAGATCTCCGAGATTTAAGGACAATTTATTTTATTTCGCCGGATTTAAAAATTCTATGAAAACTTTGAATTATTTCAAAAGAAGGTTAGAAGTTTTTCATGCAAAAAATGCTGAATAAAAATCTGGAAGATTTCTTATTTTGAATGATTTTTAATATTTTTTGGATAAAGTTGAATCATTAAAAAAATATTTTAAAGTTTTAAAAACATTAAAAAAAAAAATACAATTTTACAAGATTTAAAAACAAATTTAAAGAAAATGTCGAGTTTTGAAGATTTTGAAATAAAATTTGAAGCTTTTCAAGAATTTCGCAAGGTTAGAAGCTATTAACAAATTTTTGTTCAGATTCCTGAGAAAATTTAAACGATTTTTTATTTTCAAATATGTATTTAAAGAGAATATCGAAATAGATTTTGAAAAATTTCAAGAGATTTCCAAAAAATAATCTGCAAGATTTTTATGCAATTTTTTAGATATGCAGAATAAAAAAATATATTTATTTATAATTTAAAAAGATATTAAGATGTTTTAGAAGATTCAAAAAGCTTCAAAAATAATTTAAAATCTTATAGACTTAAAAAAATGTAAAGTTTTAAATATTTAAAAAAAATGTCAAACCTTTTAAAGAATTTTTGAAGGAATTCCAAAAAATAAAACCTTTACTTTAAGATTCAAGGAAAATTTGTGATGGTTTTTTATTTAAAAAAATGATTTTCCAGAGAAAATTGAATAAGTTTTCAACAAATTTCCAGAAATTTTGAAAAAGAATATAGAAGATGTTAAATCACATTTATAAATTTTGAAAGATTACAAAATTTTAAATTGTCAAAATAGAATACGAAATATTTTAATACTATTCATTTAATTTTGCAGAATGTAAATAAATTTTAGAAATCATTCTAATTATTTAAAAAGATACTTAGAAGGTTTAAAAGTTTCAAAAAGATTGAACAATAATTATTAAAAATCTTAAAATTTTTTAAAATCAAAAAAAAGTTTTGAGCGTTTTGAAGACAAATTTTCAAACCTTAAATAATTTTTGAAGGTTTCAAGAAAATACAAACTTTTATATTAAGACGACTTGAAAATTCAACTGGTTTGTAGAATATTTGTCTGTTTAGCTTCAAAATTAAACACTTTGATAGAAAATTCAACTATTTTTAATAAAAAATTTTTGTATAAAAATTGTTCAACTATTTATTTACGAATTAAACTATTTTCTTGAAAATTTGTCTTTTTTTTTATTTGATACTGAATTTGAATGATACAGACTTGGATACTTTCCAATTTTAATGTAGATAAAAGTAGGCTTCAGTATCTTTCTAAGATAATTATGGATTTCAGTATCGTTAATTAATATATAAGTTAAAAAATATAATTTCTCTGGTAAAAATAGATTTTTTTAGCAATAAAACAAAAAAAATTGAGCAGAATTTTAAGACGAAAAAAAAATTGCAATCGATCCTGCCAGGATTCGAACCTGGAATCTTCTGATCCGTAGTCAGACGCGTTATCCGTTGCGCCACAGGACCCGTTGAAATATCTGGGGAAAAGTACCCTTCTGGAATAAGGGATTTCAATCCACCCTGTCTTTAAGGGTCACATGCATTAAGCTTGTTAAAATGACACTTTAATTCGAAAACCACTTCTTAAATATGCAAAAAAAATTTTTTGGTAATTCTTCAAAAGTTAAAAAAAAGTTTAAACCTGAAATATTTTAATCAAATAAATGAAAATACTTTTCAAAAAAAACTCGTCATGACATTTGGACCCCCACCTCCTTTCGAAATTTTTCAAGAAAAGGGGGAATAATAAAGGAATAAATTGTACATAATAAAATTAATTTTTAACCAAAAAAGATTTTCTACCAAAAGAGATGAATTTTTAACCCAAAAGGACAAACTTCCAACGACAAAAAATTAAATTTTATCCAAACAGTTGCATTAAGAACAAACTAGTTGATCTTGAAATAAAAAAAGATGAATTTTCAACAAAACAGTTCCACTTTTAAACAAATAGTTAAATTTTCAAGCGAAAAAAAAAATTATTTACAATACACTTGATTTTCAACAAAAAAGTTCATTTACAACCAAGAAAGATCAATTTTAAACCAAATAGCCGATTTTTCAAATCAAAAAATATTTTTCTAACCAAAAATAAAATCTTCAATTTTTACATTTTAAACATTAATTTGAACGGAAAAACAACATATTTTTAGCGAGTTGAATTGAACAAAAAAGACGAATTTTCGATTAGATAGTCGAATCCTCAACCGACAAGAAGAAATTTTTAACAAATAAGATTATCTTTTTAACCAAAAAGGCAAATTTCATCAAATACATAACTTTTTTACTAAAAAGATTAATTTTCAGTTTATAAAGAAGATATTTCTAAACAGAAATGGAATAGTTGAATATTCAGGTAAAAAATGCATTTTTGAAACAAAAAAAAAACACGAATTTTTAACACCAAAACTTAATTTTCAACCAAATAAGATGGATTTTTAACCAAGTAGTTCAATTTTGGCCAAAAATAAAAACGAATTATCTACAAAGCAGTTCAACTTTAATTTTCAACCGGACAATATGATTTTTCAAGGAAAAATTTTATTGTCTACCAAATAATTAGATTTTCATAAAAATAGTTTAATTTCTAACCAAAAATTTGAACTAAAAAAAATGACTTATCAACCAAATACTTGTATTCAACGACAAAAAAACGAATTTTCAACAAAAGCGTTGAATATGCAATTCAAAAGATGATTTTTTAACCCAGAAAGAACAATTTCCTATCATAACAGATAAATTTTTAATCAAAAAGGCTGAATTTAAAACAAAACAGTTGAATTTTACAACTAAAAAAATCACTTCATCGAAAAAGTGTTTTTTGGCAACCTGAGCAAATGCAATTTCAACTAAATGATTAAACTTTCAAACAAAAGAGATTAAAATTCGACTTAAAACAGTTAAATTTTCAAGCCAAAAAGACGAATTATTTACAACACACTTGATTTTCAACAAAAAAGTCATTTACAACCAAGAAAGATAAATTTTAAACCAAATAGTTGAATTTTCAACTAAAAGGATATTTTTCTAACCAAAAATGAAATCTTCAACTATTAAATTTAAAACATTAATTTTTAACGGGAAAAACAACATATTTTTAGCGAGTTGAATTAAACCAAAAAAGACGATTTTTCGATTAAATAGTCGAATAAAAAAGTTCGATTAAATAGTCAACCAAAAAGAAGAATTTTTCAACGAATAAGATTATCTTTCTATCCAAAAAGGCAAATTTTCAATAAAAGCATGAATTTTTTACTAAAAAATTCAATTTTCAGTTTATAAAGAATAAATTCCTAAACTGAAATGGAATAGTTGAATATTCAGTTAAAAAATGCACTTTTAAAACAACAAAAAAACACGAATTTTTAACGAAAAAAAAACTAAATTTTCAACCAAATAAGATGAAATTTCAACCAAATAGTTTAATTTTGGCTCAAAATAAAAAATGATTATCTACAAAACAGTTGAACTTTAATTTTCAACCCGAAAATTTTCAACAAAATAAGTAAATCCTCAACCAAAAAAAGATGCAATTTTTACCAAAATAGATGAATTTTCAACCGAAAAAGACAATGTTTGCACGGAGAAGTGAGGACTGTTTAACATAAGTTTTGAATTTTCAACTAGAAAAGGACAACTTTCAATTGAATATGTTTATTTATTTTCAACAAATAATTGAATAGTTACACTTTTAGTTAAGAAAATCAATACTCAACAAAAAAAAGGCATTTAAGAAAATGGTTACATTGTCAACCAATGAGATGAATTTTAATCTAAAATGATGACTCTTATAAAAAATGAATTTTCAACAAAAGCGTTTAGTATTCAGTTCAAACAATTATTTTTTAACCAACAAGTTAAATTTTCAATCAAAGAGATGAATTCAACCAAAAAGAAATAATTTTTAACAAAATAGTTGAATCCTCTACCAGAAGATTAATTTATATCCAAACTGTTATGTTTTCAACCCAAAAAGACGAATTTTTAACAAAAAAGAATGACTTTTTAACATATTTTTTTTTAATTTTCAACTAGAAACAAAAATTTCAATTTAAAATATTAATTTAAAAAAATTGAATAGTTACATCTTTAGCCAACAAATTAATTCTCAACAAAAAAAAACAACAACTTATTTTTAATCAAACAGGTGAATGTGTAACGATGAATCTTAAAAAAATTAATTTTCAAACAAATATTTCAATCTTGGCCAAAAATAAAAACAAATTATCTGCAAAACAGTTGAACTATAATTTTCAACGAAAAAATACGAATTTTCAACAAAATAATTAAATCCTCAACCAAAAAGATGCAATTTTTACCAAAATAGATGAATTTTCAACCCAAAAAGACGATTTTTGAAAAAGATAACTTTCAATTTAATATGTTTATTTCTTTTCAACAAAAAATTGAATAGTTACGCTTTTAGTTTAGAAAATCAATACTCAACCAAAAAAGGCATTTAAAAAAAAATGGTTACATTGTCAACCAATGAGATGAATTTTCATCTAAAATGATGACTCTAATAAAAAATGAATTTTCAACAAAAGCGTTTAGTATTCAATTCAAAAAATTATTTTTTAACGAACAAGTTAAATTTTCAATCAAAGATATGAATTCAACCAAAAAGAAATACCAGAAGAGATTAATTTATATCTAAACTGTTGTAATTTCAACCCAAAAATACGAATTTTCAACAACAAAAAATGACTTAAAAAAAATTAATTCTCAACCAAAAAAAGCAACAACTTATTTTCAATTAAAGTGGTGAATTTTCAACTATAATGATGAATTAAAAAATAATATGAAATTTTCAATAAAATAATAGAATTTACCTAACGAGAAACATATATTAGAAATATAATATTACATTCTCTAACCAAAATAGTTGGATTTTCTTATTGAGTTAGTTTAATCAATTTCAAAATTATCATCATGAAACGTACTAAATGTGATCTGAGAATGAAAAATGAATTTAAATTTGAGTAACTTTCGAACGTAAAAAATTATAAAATCAGCAAGGTGAGAAATGTTATTTTGAACGAAGATTCGATAATGAGGTTGGACAAGAGAAAATAAAATCTAAAATGATTGATGACTCCAAAGTAAGTTACTCACTATGCTATTACGTGAGTTCGCGAGTCAAGTTTTTACTGGTTTTACCACTTATAAGAAAAACTGTTCGTACAAATTTTTTTCACAAGTCATCTTGTCCCGCAAATTTACATTGACGCATCAAGAAAAATATTGGTTTACAAATAAATTATATAGCCACTTATTAAAATTGTTTTGCTAATTTGAATCAACAAAATTGCCGAATCGAAAAAAGTGAAAACCTTTAAAACAATTGTTAAAAATAAAATACTTTTCACAAAAATTCTTTCGACATTGATATCATAAAAAAATTAATTAAAAATTTTCTATTAATTGAATTCCAGGTAGAAATGTTTCTTTCAAAGATATATTTCATTTTTTTCAATAAAGCTCACGAAAAAAAAGTGAAACTGGTTGACAAATTTGAGAAGTAGTATACTAATACCAGATTTTTTTTTAACTCGGAAGTAGGAAATTGTGTCAAAAGGTTTTAAACCTGATAGTTGCGACATGTCCCCTACAACAAGTGAGCTCTTTAGAACGTCATTAAATTTAATTAGATCGTTGATTCAAGGGAATTAGGAAGATGGGGAAAACACATGTTTATACTGAATTACTGAATAATTCAAAATATAATTATAATTGCCACATTCCCCTATTTTCTGGAGGCGTGTGTTTGGTTAAATGATGAAAGAAACTTGACTCGAGTTTATGTAAAGACTGATTTCTATCGTTACACACAGGCATATAGCTCGTGGCGCGGATTGTGGTATATGGCGTGTGAGTAATGAGATTAAGTTTATAATTATAACATATATAGACACATAAAGTTTTATATTGCATAGTCGTGAACTAGTGTCTTCATTCATTATCTTTTATCATCATCGCAATATTATCGTAGAAACAAATAAAACAAAATATTATGGATTTAAAATCAAATTCACAATCTTTCCTCGATTCCCCTCTTTAAAAAAAAAAGAATTTCTCTTTTTACCCATCTTTTCAAGAAAATTTCACTTTTTTCGCCTAAACGATAATTTATTTAATAGAACCCAATAAAAAAATTAATCTATCTTAGGTTGAAAGATAATTATTTTAATTGAAAAGTCTATTATTCTACTTTTGGCTTAGAATTCATCATTTAGTTCAAAAGTTAATTATTTTGTTGAAAATTCAACTATTTTGTTGGACATTCATCTGTTTGGGACAGAAAATTTGTCTTTTGGATTGAAAATAGATCTTGTACGGTTAAAAAAAAATTCAATTTAATTTTAAAGGGTACTATCATATTTTTGGTCCAGAATTAATAACTTTTGATTAAAAATTCTAATAATATTTTATTTTTCTTTTTGGATATAAAATTTATCCTCTTGTATTGAAAATTCATCTTTTAGTAGAAACGTCATCAATTTTCTTTGAAAATTTAATTAGTTTGTTCAAGGTTCACGTACTTTGTTCAAAAGTAATATTTTCTGATAAAAAATATAAAAGTTTTGTTGGACATTCACCTATGATTAGAAAATGTATCCTTTTTGATTAAAAAATCATATTTTATGGTTGAGAAATAATTATTCAATTTAATTAAAAGTTTACTATCATTATTTTGGTCCAGAATTAATCTTTTTTGATTAATAATTCTCCATTTTTTGTTTAAAATTCGATTTCTGTTGAAAAATCGATTATTTTGTTAAATATTCGCCTTTTTGAATAGAAAATTTCTCCTCTTGAATCAAAAATAAACCCTTTTGAATTGAAAGTTTATTTTTTGGTATAAAAGTTATCAATTTATGTTGAAAATTTAATTATTTTTTTCGAAGCTTCAACTATTTTGTTAAAAAGTCATCTTTTGTGATCAAAAGTTTATCCTTTTCGATTAAAAATTGATCTTTTATGGTTGACAAATAATTATTCAGTTTAATTGAAGAGTTTACTATCACAATTTTGGTTAATAATTAATCTTTTTTGCTTAATAATTCTAAATTATTTGTTGAAAATTCGATTTCTGTTGAAAAATCGACTATTTTGATAAATATTAGCCTTTTTAAATAGAAAATTTATCCTCTTGGATTAAAAATGAACCCTTTTGAATTGAAAATTCATTTTTTGGTATAAAAGTTATCAATTTTTTGTTTGAAAATTTAATTATTTTTTCGAAGGTTCAACTATTTTGTTAAAAAGTCATCTTTTCTGATCGAAGATATAATGCTTTTGTTGCACATTCGCCTTTGGATAGAAAATTTATCCTTTTCGATTAAAAATTTATCTTTTATGGTTGACAAATAATTATTCAGTTTAATTGAAAAGTTTACTATCACAATTTTGGTTAATAATTAATCTTTTTTGCTTAATAATTCTAAATTATTTGTTAAAAATTCGATTTCTGTTGAAAAATCGACTATTTTGATAAATATTAGCCTTTTTAAATAGAAAATTTATCCTCTTGGATTAAAAATGAACCCTTTTGAATTGAAAATTCATTTTTTGGTATAAAAGTTATCAATTTTTTGTTTGAAAATTTAATTATTTTTTCGAAGGTTCAACTATTTTGTTAAAAAGTCATCTTTTCTGATCGAAGATATAATGCTTTTGTTGCACATTCGCCTTTGGATAGAAAATTTATCCTTTTCGATTAAAAATTCAACTTTTATGGTTGAGAAATAATTTTTCAATTTAATTGAAAAGTTTACTATCATAATTTTGGTCCAGAATTAATCTTTTTTCGTTAATAATTCTCAATTTTTTGTTGAAAATTCGATTTTTGTTTAATATCGACTATTTTGTTAAATATTCGCCTTTTTTTAATAGAAATTTTATCCTTTTGAATTAAAAATTAACCCTTTTCAATTCAAAATTCATCTTTTGGTAGAAAAGTCATCAATTTTGGTTGAAAATTGAATTATTTTGTTGAAGGATCAACTATTTTGTTAAAAAGTCATCTTTTCTGATCGAAGATATAACGCTTTTGTTGCACATTCGCCTTTGGATAAAAAGTTTATCCTTTTCGATTAAAAATTGATCCTTTATGGTTGAGAAATAATTATTCAGTTTAATTGAAAATTTTACTATCACAATTTTGGTTAATAATTAATCTTTTTTGCTTAATAATTCTAAATTTTTTGTTGAAAATTCGATTTCTGTTTAATATCGACTATTTTGTTAAATATTAGCCTTTTTAAATAGAAAATTTATCCTCTTGGATTAAAAATAAACCCTTTTGAATTGAAAATTCATTTTTTTGGTATAAAAGTTATCAATTTTTTTTTAAATTTAATTATTTTTTCGAAGGTTCAATTTAATTGTAAAGTTTACCATCATAATTTTGGTTCAAAATTAGTATTTTTGATTAAAAATTCTAAATTTTTGGTTAAAAATTTGATTTTTTTTTTGAAAATTAAAGTATTTTATGAAATATTCGTCTTTCTGAAAAGAAAATGTATGCTTTTGGATTGAAAATTCATCCTTTTGAATTGAAAATTCAGCTTTTGTTAGAGAAGACATCAATTTTGGTTGAAAATTAAATTATTTTCTCGAAGGTTCAACTACTTTGTTAAAAAGTCATATTTTCTTATCGAAAATATAACGATTTCGTTGCACATTCGCCTTTGGATACAAAATTGGTCATTTTTAGGTTAAAAATTTATCTTTTATGGTTGAAAAAAATCCAATTCAATTTAAATGTTTGCCATCATAATTTTGGTCCAGAATTTATCTTTTTTGGTCAATAAGTCTAAATTTTTTGTTGAAAACTCGATTTTCCGTTAAAAAATCGACTGTTTTGTTAAAAGTTCGCCTTTTTGAACAGAAATTTTATGCTCTTGAATTAAAAACTCATCCTTTTGAATTGAAAATTCAGCTTTTGGTAGAAAAGTCATCTATTTTGGTTTAAAATTGCAGAAGCACTTCAACATTGTTTAACTTTTTCATATGTTTTATATTATTAGTTCCATATTGTTACTGTTTATTTAGAAAGATAAATTTTTTAACAAAATATTTGAGGTATCAAGCTAAAGATGAATTTTTTTAGAAGACTGAATTCTTAATCTGAAAAGTTCCGTTTTCAACAAAAATTTAATTATGATTTTCCAATAAATAGTTAAATTCTTAACAAAAGAAATTAATTGTGAACCAAGTAGTGGGAAGTCCAACCAAATAGTATACATTTCCAGTAAAAGAGGCAAATTTTTAACAACACATTTAAATTTTCTGCAAAAAAAAAAAGATTTTTCAGTCAACTAAGAAAAAAAATACAACCATGTGTTTTGATTTTCCAGCCAAAGAGACGCGTTTTCTAGACAAAATATTTAAATTTTCAATGAAATAATAACTTTCGAACAAGGAAGATAAATTTCAACCAAAGTGATGGCTTTTTCTATAAAAAAATATTTTTCAACCAAGTAAACAAAAAAATCAACCAAATTTTTTAATTAAAAAAAAAAGAAATTTTCTACAGAACAACTGAATTTTCAACCGAGGAAGATAAATTTTAAAAGAAAATGGTTGAGATATTAGGCTACAAAAATGAATTTTTTTAGAAGACAGTTGAATATTTAACCCGAAAATTTAGATTTTCAACAATAACTTTATTTTTAATCACGAAAAAAGAAATTGCAAGCAAGATGAACTATTAAACAAAATAGTCAAGTTTTCAAACTCGAAATGATAATTTTTCAACAAAGAAGTTAGTTTTTAACAAAAGAAATTAATTTTGTAACCAAGCAGTTGGACGTAAAAAAGATTTTTCAATCGAGTAAGAAAAAATTTTTTTATCAAACGGTTAACATTTGAATAAAAAAGACGACTTTTTTACGAAAAATCTTAATTTTCACTAAAAAAGTTAATTTTTGATCAAGGAGGATGAATTCTCAACGAAAGTTTAAATTTTTACAAAAAAGATCAATTTTCAATAAAATTGTTCAATCATCAACCTAAATATTTTTATTTTAAACGAAACAGTTGCATTGGTAACCAGAAAAGATTAAGTTCTCGAAAATAAAAATTAATTTCCAAAAAAATTTAAACTGGCTGGAATTAATCCTAAAATTTTGAAAAATCTTTAAAAATTAAAAGAGTTGACAAACTAAAAATATAAAAGCACACTGTTCAACCTAATATTCCATGCTTTTAAATTTTAAAATATTTGTAAAATTCTAATCCAAGGATGTTCTAAGTTTTAAAGTCACAAAAATTAAAAAGCCCTCGAAATTAGTTTCAAACACTTGAAAATTTTATACTTATAAATGATTGAAATTTTGAAACAAGCAAACAGGACATTGTCTAGTCTTTTAACTTCCAAAAAGATGATTTAAAAAAAATTAACTCGAAAATAAATTAGCATATTTCGTTCAAAACTTTAAATTTCTGATAAGTGTCAACCCAATTTTTTCTAACCTCAAAAACCATTATTTTTAATGTGCCAAAATACAAGCCCAAGTCCTTGTTTTATATATTATTAAAAAAAGAAAGAATTATTCGCCTCGTCAAAGTGACAGCCAAGCATTGATTTTTCAAACGTCTGCTCTAATCAAATAAGGAATCTCACCTGTCAAAGCTTTCTAGAGCGATTTTCAACTGTCAACTTTCGACAATGCTTGCACCAAAAAGAATGTGTAATTTTCAAAAATTCAGATGATTCGGGAACCACCACAAAAAGATACTCGAAGGCAATGAAGCGATCGCATCTCCAGGTCGTCAGTATTTAATTGTTTTTTTTTTACCTTTCGTAAACGAAGTACTATAATTCGAAATCATGAAGGGGGAAAAACGTGGCACTTCACTCACCGAGTGTTGATTCCCGACTTTGTTGTTCTTGTTCACATAATCACATGGTACACGAGGTTCACAAGTGCGAAAACAAGTGAGAACTGATAGGTACGATAGGTACTGTACGAACTGTCAGTGTGCACGCCATTTTGATTAGAATTTACACAATGAGAGGTGTTCGGCACTTAAGCGCATGCGCGCGACAGGTGGCTTTCTAGTTTTACTGTTTTTACCTGTAAACCTGTGATTCTGTGATAATCACGGGATCAAAGGTAAATTTAGAAAAAGGATCAATTTTACCAGCGATAGATTCATTCATGGCTGATTTCTATATTACCGACGTATTAACCGGTTATCTACAGTTGGTAATAGGATAGTGGATACCAGCCGCTAGATAGCGCTAGCTGCTTTAGTCCTAACTCCACGAAAATACGAATCGAACAAATAAAAAATGATCTTCTTATAGAAATTACATAGAATAATTTTTAAACTCGTTCATTCACTTTGTCCACATTCAAGATCCTATATTCCTGCTTACTTATCGCGTACTTTCGTTCCATGATTTTTGGTTAGAGTTTGAAAGACAGGTGGTTTTCTAGTTTTTAATGTTCTTAGCGGTGAATCTGTGATTCGATGATGATGACGGAATCGAACTAATCGGAGTCACAGACTCACAGGTAAATTTGGAAAAAGGATCAATTTTACCAGATTTTACCATCAATATATTAATCAGAGACGGCTGAATTCTATGTTACCGACATATTTACTGGTTATCGACAGTTGATTATAGGACACAGGTTACCAGCGGTAGTAGGTGCTATCTGTTTTATTCCTAATTCCGCGAAAATTCAAATGGGATGAATGAAAAATGGTCTTTTTTGTACAAATTATTAATTAATTATTATTAAAAAATTATTAATTATCTAGTTTAAAATCTTACAAAATTATATTTCCACTTTAAATTATTTTAATTGAATGCAAAATTATTTAGTCTTAATTGCAATATAAAATTCTCATCATTTTATATCAGTCTTAAATTTTCTTTTTTATTATGTATACAAAATTATAGGAATTTTCCAAAAATTGAATAACACTGTCATTTACTGTTCGCAATTGTAAAATTTGCAATTAATAATCTGGAAAATTGACTTAAGTTTAATTTTAAAAAATTAAACTATCCCAGCAAAAACATTGAAAATTGCATCATTTTCTGTTATACACATTAACTATTAAAGATTCTTTAATTGCAAATATTCAAAATTGAAGATTTTTGAAATAGCCAAATCGTTAAAATTAAAGCGAATTATTAATTCTAAATCTTCGATATTGCACTATGAGAAAGCGAAAAAACGTTAAAAATTATATATCTTTGAAAGAAAAATATAGGAAATTGAATAATCTGGAATTATATATTGTCAACATTCATGAATGTTTAAAAAATTTATTGTAAGTCTCCAAAATTTAAGAGGTTAATTTTAAGTTTCATTTATTAAGAATTGGAGAATCGTAAACAGAAACTCGTTGAACCTTAATGAATTAATGTACGTTAATCTTGAAGTTTAGATATTTTACTTAATTTTCTATTTCTATTTTTGATTCAATACAAAATTGTTTATTACTCGGGACTTATATGTTATATATTACTCCAATGCAATGATAAAATTATGCTGCTATCTGAAATTGACCATTTAGAATCTTGAAAACAACTTGGCCCATTAGCTCAGTTGGTTAGAGCGTCGTGCTAATAACGCGAAGGTCGCGGGTTCGATCCCCTCATGGGCCAACTTTTTTTTTCTTCAAAAACAATATAAAATCTAAATAATTAACAATTGCTTATATTCATTGCCAATAAATAATATTTTTTAAATTAAAGTTCAGTTTAGTATTTCGTAAATCTTCTATACAAGAAATTATTTTCTTCAGTAAAAATTGAAAGTTAAGGAATAACCTGATCTGATTAAAAAAATATACGTATATTTATTCTATATAATTTATCTAATTTTATTAAATAATTTTGTTTTAGTTTCGACGGTTTCAATTATATACTAATTTCTGTAAGAACACTATAAGGTAATTTAGTAAGTTTAAACAATTTTTAAAGATTTTAAAATAATTAAGAACTGGTGGAGACTTTAAAAATTGTTAAAAAAAATATAGAAAATAAAATTTGTTCAAATTCCTGGGAATATTTAAAATGATTTCTTATTTTGAAAAATTTATTTGAGTAAAAAATTAAGAAAGATTTCAACATATTTTAAATGAATAAGTCTAATAGATATTCAGAAGTTTAAAAAAATTTCCATATGTTTAGAAATTTACATGATTTTTAACAATTTCGAAAGAAAAAAGCATTTTTAGAATTTTTAAGAAATTATATTAAGAAAATATTTAAAAATAATATCAAAAAAGAATCCGGAAGATTTAAGGGAATTTTTTCAAATATACAAAATTTTCATTAAAAATGAGAAAAAATTCGAATAATTTTAGAAGTTATTTATATGGGTTAGAAGATTTGAACAAATATAAAAATAATTTAAAATTTAAAAACTTTCAAAAAATGTTAAAGAAAATGAAGATTTCTGAATATTTTGAAACAATTAAAAGTTTTTTAAGAATTTTAATAGTTTTAGAGATTTTATTTATTTTGAAGAGATTCAAAACAAACTTTTTAATGCAAAAGATTTTAAAAAATTTACAACATTTTTTAAGAATTTTAAAACATTTCAGAGGGCTTCTAATTTTTAATCGTTTTAAAATTTATTTAAAACCTTCAGAACTTTTGAAAATATTTGAAATCATTTTAAAATTTTAAAAAGATTTAAAAAAAATTCTAATCAAACTTTACATTTTTCAAAGTTTTGAAAAAAATGTTAAGATTCCTGGGAAAAATTTAAATGATTTTTTTGTTTGAAAAATTAGTTTTTCAAGAAAATTTAATTAGATTTTAAATTAGCCTCTAGCTATTTTAATGGCCTTAAGCTGTGGGCTATAATTTTATTATACACTTAAAGAAAAATTTTGTTTAACCAAACAATTTTTTTTTATATAGGGAAAAACAAATATTTTATTGGATCAAACAAATGTTTGTTTGATTCAAACAAACATTTTAAAGCAATTTTTTTTCATTGTAAAAGATTTTTCAAAATTTTAAGAAAAATTCGATTCACTTGAAAAGATAATTATTAGGAATTTTAAAAGTATTAAATTATTTAAATAAATAAATAATAAGAATGAATAAATTTTTCTAGATTCTTGTTAAAAAGATTTAAAATCTTCTAAAACCTTTTATAAATTTTCTCAAGGATTTTAGAAAATTTATATCTAAATATAACTTCAAAAACAAACTGAAATAACTTTTTTCAGGTCTCTCAATTTAATTTTAGTTTTTAGTTAAAACCTATTAAAAAATAAATATTTATTCGCAAAATTTATTCCGTTTTAAAAATGTTCAGCTTTAAATATTTGAATATTTAATATAATTATTACAAATTAGGAATATTTTATTTAACAATTATTAAAATAGTAATGTTAAAAAAGTTTGAATAACTATTAAAGAAAACGATCTCTGTTGCAGAGGGTCATGAACCTTATATTGATTTAACTATTCACAGCTTATCAAACGGTCATTCACTAGGAGAACTTGATGCCGACCACCCTTGAGAAACTATATACCAAGTTCTTGAAACTAAATAATTTTCATTAAAGACTCTAATTAAATCCTCCGATTTAAAATTAATTCACAATATTTTTAAATTATTTCAATAATACAAACTAAAATTAATAATGTACATATTTCAAATTCTATCCATATCTCTAAGATTTTTCTGATAAAAGAATAATTTTTTTTATATGGCCTTCAATTTTTTTTATTAGACAAATGATTTTAGATGATTTTTAGACAAATTAGAATTATTCTTTTATTATTATTTAAATTATTCTTGATTAAAAATTAATAAAAATCGGTTATTTTATTACAGATTTGTAAATAATAATTTCAAATGTAAATCATTTCCAGTTTTAAATTATTATTTTATTCAAAAGAAAAATAAGATAGGTAATTATAAGCCTTACATTAATAATAAATTACTACTCCATTGATCGTATTTCCAATGCGAGTTGAATCAGAGATAGCGAAAATAGATTTGCAGTGCCAAGTCCTACAGTGTGATGTAACTGAACGCTCGTCTTTAGTCGCTGATATTTTCTATTAATACCCATTCAACAATAACAAAAAAAGAATTTTTTTGTACTTCGGATCTCCAATCATTTTTTATTCTTTAAATAATCGGAAAACGATTTAGCTGAATCAACCAAATTTGTTTTGGCTCTACCAAAAAATAAAATAATAATAATATAATAAATAAAATAATAAATAAAAATAAAGAATACAATAAAGCATTTAGTTGTATTTAGTCTTTGGTTGATCGAGCCAAAAAACTTTTGTTGGATAAATCAAATATTTTGTCGAATTAACCAAAATTTGTGTATTTCAACTAAATTCTTATTTATATCCAAGAAATCAGATTTTTCAAGACATTTTTACTGAGTCTACCACCAACAAAATTTGTGAAATCCAAGTTTGCCAAGCAACTCTAAACGATATCTAAAATTTTAAATAATGTGATTGAATTAGTGAAATGAGAGAAATTTTGAGAATGTATTAAAGGGGGGAGATTAAATTTGGCGAGATTATTATTATAAAAAAATAATATATGAATAATATAATAATATATAAGAAAAATTATTACGTTCTTAAAAAAATGAGGACTAAAGAAACGGGAGCTACGGTAGACGGGGTAGCTACTGATTGGCTGCCGGATTCACGTGAGCGCGCCAATCGACTGAATGAAGATATCTCAGAGTGAAACCGGAACTCTAATTGGTGGAAATCATGTTGCAAGCGATCTAGCTTCTAGATTTTTTTTTTATAGAACAGAACAGTCCACAGATATTTTTTTTTCAAATTTCGATGAAAAATACTGCCTTAAGTTTTCTTCTGTTTTCAAAAAATTGTTGAGGCGTTCCGCTAGGTCATTTAAGGTCTGAAAATAATTTTTCCTAATATGCGATTTTTGGAAAATATCAATTAAACGCAAAAAAGTTTTTTTACCCCTATAAAGCATTTCTTAATTATTAGCAAACAAGCCCTACATTTTATGAAGCAAAAATTTTGTTTCAAAGATATTATCGGACTTAGTATACGAAAATGTGTAATTTCATTAGTATTAATGATTTATTCGAAATGCCCCCTGAACATTTTGTTTTCTAGGAATATAATATACACAGGATTTCTTCTACAATATAAAAAAGAATATTGTCTGTGTTAAGTAAATGGAGAATAATTATATCGAGTGACAACAAAAATGTTGAATTTCGAAATAAACAAAAAAATATACATTTTTATAATCAAAGATTCCTCTAGTATTTTTAAATATATTTTATTACTAAAATTAATTAAAATTGACTAATATGCATTAATAATGTAACTAATAATGTTGCTTTGAATTCAAAACAATCCAAAAGAATTCAAGTAGAATTCAAAAGAATTAAAAAGAATTTAAAAGAATTCGATGAAATTCGTAAGAATTCCAGATGAATTTAAACGAATACAGGATAAATTCATGAAAATTCAGTGTGAATAGAAAAGAGTTTTGATAGAATTAGGAAAATTCAAATACGAGTGAAATTCTAAAGAATTTAAATGACTTAAAAAAAATCCATTATTTCAGTAAAATAGGAGTGAATTTGGAATAATTCGAGGGAATTTAGAGGAATTTATTATTCATTTTGATAAAATGAATAATATTTCAGGGTGAATAGAAAAGAATTCAAGTAGAATTCAAAAGAATGGAAAAGAATTCAAAAGAATTCAAAAGAGTTGAACACTTCAAAAGAATTCAAGTAGAATTCAAAAGAAATGAAAAGAATTTAAAATAATTCCAAAGAATTCAAAAGATTTCAAAAGAATTCAGAAGAATTTGAGTGTATTAAACGAAATTTAGATAATAAAAAAATTGGAATTCAATTGAGTAAAATGAAAGTTGACAGAATTCACGTTAAAGTTAAACAGAATTAGAATTAATATATGGGAAATAAGAAGAGAATTCAGTGGAACTCATACAAATGCAATTGAATTGAAAATAATAAAAAAATATTAGCAAAATTTATAGAATTCAAAAAGTTTAGTGAAAATTTAGAAAAATGAAAGGGAATTCAAAAGAATTTCATGAAATGCCTAAGTATTCAAGGTCATTTTAAATAACTTCAGGTTGAAGTAAAAAAACGAATTTTTTTACTGAATTTAGTAGAATTGAGTGAATTTAATGCTTAATTAATTGAAATAAATTTAAAAACCCCGAAAATGTTTCTGTGATATTATTAAAACTGTAATAAATTTAGTATCATTCAAGGGAATTAAAGAGAATTCGATGAAATTGATAAGAAACTGAGTGAATCGAACGAAATTAACAAATTATAAAATAAAAATTGAACTGAATAAAATGGAAGTGGACAGAATTCAGGCAGAATTCAACAGAATTTAAGTGAATTAAAAAAAGTCGAAAAATAAAAGAGACCAACATATGGAAATTAATAAATAATAATAAAATAATAATAAAAATAATAATATATGGAAAATAAGAAGAGAATTAAATGTAACTCATAAAAATTCATTGAAATGCAAACATTTTAAAAATATTAACAAAATTAATTGAGTTCATTAATTTTTTGAGTGAATTTAGTGAAATTCAAGGGAATTTAAAAGATTTTAATGAAATGCCTAAGAATTCAATTAATGTGTTCTTAAATATAACCAGGCTTAAGTAGAAAAAAATCTAAAAATATACTGAATTGAATTGGATGGAGTAAATTTAGAAGAATTTAAGTGATTTCCAAAGAATTTTAAGTAATTAAAGTAAAATTTCTAAAGAATTCGAATGAATTGGAAAAAATACGAATAAAATGCTATTGATTTCACTAAAATAAAAATGATTTTATCAGAATTCCATGGAATTTAGGAGTCCTATAATTTCCTATAATCCTATAATTTTAATAAACTTCCTAAGTATTAGAGTGAATTGAACTAAATTTAAAAAATCAAAAAATATGTATTGAACTGAGTAAAATGAAAGCAAAGAGAATTCACGGCGAATTCAACTTTATTTAAGTAAATTAAATAAAATCAAAAAATAAGAGATCAAAGAATTAAATGAAAGTGAATTTAGAGGAATGTACGAGAAATGAGAAGATTCGATGAAATTCATGAAAATTGTAGTGAATTAAAAGAAATTAAAAAATATTAACAAAATTGATTAAATTTATTAAGTTTAGAGTGAATTTAGAAAAATTCAAGGGCATTTAAAAAAATTTGATGAAATTATAAAATATTCAAAGTGAGCTGAAGTGACTTCAGAGTGAAGTGAAAAACATATTTAGAAAAATTTACTGAATTAAATTGAATTTATGTGCATTCTAATGAATTTAAAATAATTCATGGTAGATTAAAGAGAATTATGACTTAATTAAAATTAATTAAAATGAATTGAAAACGACTATAAATCCAACGTATTTAACTGATTTACTTAAAACTAAAGGGAATATAGAAGAATTCAAGGGAATTGAAAAGACTTCGATTAAACTGATACGAATCCAAGATTAATTAAAAAGTATTCAGACAGAATTCACTATAGTGCAGGATAAATTCGAAATAATTCCAATGAATGCAATGAAATTGTTTCAATCCTAAAATTCCCATTGAATTCGTGAAAAACAAAATTAAAAATTAAATGTTTGGACGAACGACACAAGATATGGAAAAATGAATAGACAAAATTTGCTCTCCCAAAAAGGAGCTACAAATTTACCATAAAATTTTTTTCTACAGCACGTAGTTTTTGTTTGAATCGTAAAAAATAACATTAAAAATAAAAAATTAAATGTTTTGAAAAAGGACACAAGGTGCTAAAAAAGTTAAATGACAAAAAATGTTCACCGAAAAAGGATCTTCAAATTTGTTATTAATTATTTTCAGATAGGACGAGTAGATTTTCTTTTAATCGTAAATTAATCAGATTAAAATAAAAAAATAAATTTTTAGAAAAAGAACACAACATACGAAAAAAGTTAAAAGAAAAAATACAATCGTTGTTTAACTGAAAAATGTCTACTATAGTTTAGACATAAACTTTTATTATAAAAATTTATTAAAACTGAAAAATTAACTGTTTGGGAAAATGACCCAAGCTACAATAAAATTTTATTTAATAAAATTGTTTGCCTAAATTATGTCGTATTTTTTGTTTAAATCGTAAAAAATAACCTTGAAAATAAAGAAATTAATTTGATGAAGAAACGACACAATATAATTACATGTCTAAACATTTTGGAGTAAGACTCCAATTTGCTTCTTCTTTTTTCCGACTTTATAATAATTTTGTATAATTATAATTTTTTTATACAATTTATTATATTATTATTTATATAATACATTATTATAAAATTTAAATGATAATTTCATATTACTTAAAATATGCTAAAAGACTAGAATGTATAAGAAAGTTCAATTTATTAAAACGCAGGGAGTTAAACATTAATTGGAAAAAGAAGGATTTTATATTTAAAAAATATTTCAAAAATTTATCTAATGTCGAAATCATCTAATGTTTTAAATCATTGTAGAAACAATACATTTAAAAAAAGTTTTAATCTGTTAAAAGTTATCAAAAAGGACATAAAAAATTATTATTTCTTAAAGCAGATATAGGCAATATAACGGTTGCAACAAATAGATTTGAATATAATCGAACGTTTCAGTAAAGGGCTTCTAGAATGAAGACGCATAGTAAAGTTGTCAATGCTTATCATTTACCAAAAGTGCATAAACCAGGTGCCAATATAGTATTTTAAAACCGGTTTCGGGAAACACTAATGCATCTGTAAAAAATATTTTGAAATTCAAAGATAATTGAAAAAACATTAGAGCACCGGAAACACAATCAAGTTTTTCGTGACGTTATTTGTGAAATATCAAAAAACGAGAGTTTAATAGCAAGTAAAACTGTTTTCAATTATTGTTTCAAACTTGGTGTTAGAAGATATATCGAAAGGAGAGCATGAGAAAAATTAAATTCTACACCTATATTATATATAAATGTTATGGGGGCCCGGTCGATACTACACATATCGAATTTACACATGGTATGAACTCTGCACATTGAACTCTACACGTTATTCACTGTCAAGATATACATTTTTCTGATAAAAAGGCCTACAAATTACACTAGTCACATTAATGTCTACACATTAAACTCTTGACGAAGGAACTCTGCATATTGAACTCTACACTTTTAAATCTAAATGCTATTATATCTACACATTTATCCCTGTAAATTTAAGGCTGAAGGCTAATATTAATATGTGGCTAAACATCTTTTTCAATTATAATTCTGTTGAAATACTTGGAGAATCGGAATTTTTGTGAGTGGTAAAAAAAGGCCTTAGGCCACCAAGTACTTAAAACGTATCTGCATCAAGGATTCAGAAACATATACGAGGTTTGATAAAAAAATAACAAGACTTTTCAAATTTCCCGGGCTGTATTCGTCCGTTTGGCAAAATTTTTTTTTGTTATGTTGCTGCACTTGTCTGGATATTGCATGGGCATTGGTAGCGAAGCCGTACTGCCGTAGTGCATGTTTACTCTGTCATCAGCTGTCAGTGAAGTTATACATGGGGCAAAATACGTCAAGTGTTCCCACCTCGAAGATTTCATGTCTCAGATTTTGATGAAACTTGGTGAAGTTGTTGGGGTATTGGAGTACATTAAATGTGCAAAAGGGGGGGC
>JAAAKG020159142.1:0-29635 GCA_010014905.2 Druon quercuslanigerum | reverse complement strand
AATATTTTAATAATATTGATATAGACCAGTAGACAAACAAAATTAACATATAAAATTAATAATTAAATATTTCCTGGGCAATAAACCTAAGATCAACAATTATTATTATTTACCAATAAATGTTGATGATCTTTGAATGAACGTTATTTTTTATAAATAAATCAAAAAATACGCGTCCTATCAAAAAAATGATCTTTTTTGGGTGAACAATGTTATTCTATTCATTTTTTTTTAGTATCTTGCATATTTTGATCGCAAAATAGAAGTTTGAATTATTTGTTCTAACACGCAACCTAAAATCCGAGTAGTCTTTTAAAATCAAACTTTTAAAATCAAAAATGTTAACATTTTTTTAAAATCATTGATTTCAGTAAAACTGGTATGAATTAAGAGGAATTTAAGATAAAAGAGAAGAATTCGATGAAATTCATATCAATTCAAGATGAATTAAAATAAGATAAAATAAATTCAAAACAATGTTAAAATATGAAAAAACTTCATTGAATTCAGCAAATTTAAAATAAGCTTAGAAAAATGCAAGGAAATTAAAATTTTTTATGAAATGCCTAAGAATTCAAGGTGAGGTTAATTACTTCAGGATCAATTAAATAAAATCTTTTTAAAAATGCACTGAATTAAGTAGATTTGAGTGAATTAAGAGGGATTCAAGTAAACAAAAAATTCAAGAGAATTCCCAAGAATGTAAAAGAATTCCGGTTGAATGCTAAAATAATTTCATTTCTTCAAATCTTTGAAACCCTAATAATTTCTAACACAAGAAGTGACTAATGGCTACAAAGCAATTTAAGTTAAATTCAAAAGAATTATAATTAATTGGCACCATTTTAAGAATCGAACAAAATTTGACAGATTATCATACATTTTGAGTGACTTTAGAGAAGCTTAAAAGAAATGAGAATACTTAGATGAAATTTAAAAAAGAATCAAGCTGAATTTAAAAGCAATAAAGTTAATGGAAAACAACGCAAAAATATAGAAAAATTGAGTTGAGTAGAAATTAAAATAATTTAAAAGAATTTAAAAGTATTTGGAATAAATTAATAAGAATTTAGGGCGAATTCCAAATTAATTGCAAAAAATATTTAAAAATCTCTTAAAATATTCAAAATCCCTCCAGTCTTGTGAAATATTCTTTAAAATCCATTAAAATATTAAAATCACTTAAAATTGATAAAACCCTGGGAAATCTCTTGAAAATGCCTCGGAATCTTTTAAAATACCCTAAAATATGTCAGTATTTAAAAGCCTTCAAACTACTGAAATAAATAAAAAAAAATTCTGGGAATCTTTTTAAATGTTCTAAAATATTTCGAATCCTTTGATATCTTTTGAAAGCCCTTGCAACTTCTTAAAGCCCTTAAAAGCGCCTTTTAAATCAAATAAAAGTATTGAAATCAATAAAAAATTGTAATCCTTTAAAATAACCTAAATTATTAAAACTCCTTTACATTTTTTGAAAGCTCATCAAAATGCTAAGGAATTTGAAAAAAAATACGTTAAAGTATTTCAAATCCTTTGATTATTTTATAAATTGATCCTCAGGATGAATTAAATTAATACTTTTAAAAATTCAACAAAAAATCCATTGAGTTAAGTAAAATTGAATAGAGTAAATGTCAAAAATTAAAGTAAATTCATAAAATTCTAGTGAATTCATAAAATTGAAGAGAATTAATAAAATTCAAAAGAATTCCAAAGAATTTTGGATAAGTTAATGAGAATTCAGGATCAATTCCAAATCTCTTGAAATCTTTACAATCCTACAAAATACCTCCCATATCAAGAATAAATTCTTTAAGCTCCACTAAAATATTATAAAATCCCATGAAATTCTATGATGATATTTTCTAAAATTAGAGAAAATGTACTTAAAAATCATGGAAATCCTCGGAAATCTTATAAAATAACGCGAACTCTCTTTAAATATTCTAAAACCTGATGCGTCCTGTAAAATCGTTCCATATCTTCAGAAATTGTAGAAAATGCCTCATTTTAAAATATGTCAAAAGCTTTAAAATCATTTCAAATTAATGAAATAAATAAAAAAATCCTTGGGCTCTTTTAAAATTCCCTAAAATTCTTCAAATTCAAAGTTCCTGAAAACGCCTTAGAGGTTTTAAAAATACCATAAAGTCTTTAAAAATACGATTAAATTATTGAAATCTATTAAATTTTTTTCGGAATCTTTATATATACTCTGAAATATTTCTAAAAATTTAAGATAATTCAAAAATAAGTGTAGATATGAAATAAATAAAATCGTAAACCCTGTTTTCTTCGGATTTAGGGGATATCGATACTTATTATGAAAATGTAAAAATACTCTCATTTATATCAAATTCACCGTTTTATTTCAATAAATACATTGACTTACTGCAGATTTGTATAAAACTGCTAACATTTATTTTACAAATTCACCTCTTGACGGGTATAGTATTAAAAATATCTATTATTCGATATACATTTGATAGAAAAACAAAAGAAATAATTTAAAAATTATCAACTGTACATTCAAGTCTTATTTGGTCAGTACAACAATCCAAGCAAAGTGCAAATACAAATATTATGGATTTGAAAAAGTACCTACAGTTAATTCTGGTATCATGTTTTGATTTACGTACTTATTTTTTAAATATTATATACAGAATTTTATTACAAAAAATGTAAGATATTTGTAAAAGCGAGTTTGGACATGTAAAGAATTTTCAAATTCTTTAGAATCACACCATTTATAGAAATTTAAGTCTGTCATTGCTGTGCAATAAATTAATCAGCCTACTGTTATTTCATAAACTAAAAAACAAATTATAGGTACTAAAATAATAACAGTAAACTATACACATATTCATTGTGTTAATAAAATAAATTTTTGATCCCAATCCCCGTTAATTAAAACCCTCAATAATTATATTAATAAAAGCAAAAATTGGGTCTGAAATGCAGAGGAAGTATAGCGAAATATTGGTCAAAAAGTAAATTAGATTCGTAATTTATAACGGCAAGATTACTCAATTGACTTTGTGCTTAAGAAGCAGTGTCTTCTGGATCTTTAAAAGAATGATAATTTATATACTAGAGAAATATTCTAGCCCAGCATAAAATTTAATTTAAAAATTATCTTCTAAAAGACTAAAGATTGATTAATCTTTTCCGGGCTTTTAAGTCTCCTAAAAAAATGCTTCAACTTTACTTCCAGTACTTATTCAAAATCCTGAGTTCTTTCAACTTGATTACTTCCTCTCATAAACGATTCTACTCACTCCTGCGCAGGTTCATTTGTACTAAATATCTTCTATTTTCGCTGCTAAATCATTGGTGTAGTCCTAAAAAAAATGGCCTGGCGGTACTTTCCATACACCACGCTATCAGTTCGGAATTTATCTCATTCGGTTAAAAATTTTATTATTTGGTAGAAAATTCAATAATTAAAAAAAATACAATTGTTTACTGTTAGTCATTTTTTTGAACCAAGAATTGAATAATTTTGTTACAAATTTAAATATTTTGATCAAAATTCCTTTAATGTTTGCTTGAAAATAAATTTCTGAAACTGACAAAACTATTCCATTTTTGATTTAAAATGTATCCTTTACAGTTGAAAATTTAACTACTTAGTTAAAAACTTATCTGTTTTGGTTAAAAGTTTAACTTTTTAATAGAAAATTCCTGTATTTTCATCAAAATTCGCCTTTCTCTATAGAAAAGTAATCCTTTTCGGTTAAAAATGCAATTTTTTGGTTGAAATATACACTGCTACGAGTTTCATTTAAATTATTATTTTTTTGTTAAAGTGTCTATTATTTGACTTAAAGTTAGAGTAATTTGGAAAAAAAAATAATTCCTTTTATTAAGGATTCATAATCATAGTTAAAAAATCAAATATTTTCTTTTACATTAAATTTGATTTTTAGAAATCCAATTTTTTGTAAAAAATTAATCTTTTTGTCTTGAAAATTGATCAATTCAGTAGAAAATTTTCGTTAAAAATTCAAATATTCATGTATTTTGTTCAAAATTTGTCTTTTTGATAGAACATAAATCTTCTGGTTAGAAAATTCATCCTTTTGATTAAAAATTTTTAAATGTTGTTGAAAATTCTTTTTTTAAAGCGGTTTATTGTTATTAGTTTTTATCTAGAAATTTAACTATTACATTTTTCGTTGAAATTTTATCCCGTATATTGTTTAAGTTAAAAATTCAATTAGTTTGTAGAAAATTAATACTTTTAGTTGAAAATTGAACCTTTTGGTTTGAAAAATGAACAACTGTGTAGAAAATTATTTTTTTTTTAATCTGAAAATCCAACTATTCCATGTTTTGTTAAAACTTTAACCTGTAATTTTGAAAAGTTAAAAAATTCGTCTTTTTGGTAAAACAATAATCTTCTTGAACGAAAATTCATATTTTTGATTGAAAATTCTTTTTTTTTTGTACAAAGTTATTTTTTTTATTAGTTTTTATCTGAAAATTTAACTATTCCATTTTACGTTGAAACTTTATCCTGTAGATTTTAGAAGTTAGTTGAAAATTCAACAATTTAGTAGCAAATTTGTTTCAACAATTTTTGGTCAAAAATTTATATATTTTGTTAGTCAGTAGTCTTTTTTCGGTAAAAAATTACTTTTGTATGTTGAAAGTTCAACTTTTTGTTTGAGAATTCAACTATCTTGTTAAAAATTCATCTTTTCCGATTTAAAAGTACACTTTTTTCTAACAAAAATTGGCTTTCCAGCTTAAAAACTTGACTCTTTTGTTGAAAATTCATTTTCCATGGTAGAAAAGTCGTCTTTCCAGGTTGAAAATGAACTTTCTAATGAAAATTCAATTGTCTTCTAAGAAATTTCTCTTGGAAATTCAAATCTTTGATTAAATTTTAATCTTTTTTGTCTCAAAATATGATCACTTGATCATTTGTATGCTGAAAAAGCAACTTTTTGGTTAGAAATTAAACTGCCCTGTTCAAAATCTAATTATTTTGAAAAACTTAAGTATTTTGTTGAATTCATCATTTTTGGTCGAAAATTCAATTATGCTGTTAAAGCTTAATCCTTTTTAATATAAAAGTCACTTATTTCTTCAAAATTCAACTTTAAAAAAAAAAATAATCTTTTGGGTTAAAAATTTAATAATTTTGATGAAAAATGTTTTATTTTCAAATTTGCTTTTTTTTTTAATAGTTTTGATCTGGAAATTTATCTTCCACTTTTGGTTCGAACTTTTTCTTGTATATTGTCTACATTAAAAACTTAATTACTTGCTAGAAAATTCATATATTCTGTTAAAAAGTTGTCTTTTTGGGTAAAAAATTAATGCTATTAATTGAAAATTCAAACTATTGCTTTGAAAATTGAACTTTTTAGAAAATTATTTGTTTTATCTGAAAATTCAACTATTTCATGTTTGGTTAAAATATTAACCTGTAAATTGGAATAGTGAAAAATTCGTCTTTTTGATAAAACAATAATCTTCTTAGTCGAAAATTAATATTTTTGGTTAATAAGTTGACAATTTGGTTGAAAATTCTTTTTTTTGTACAAGGTTATTTTTTATTAGGTTTTATCTGAAAATTTAACTTGTCCCTTGTTTGTTCAAACTTCATCCTGTATATTTTGCAAGTTAAAAATTTAATTATTAGGTAGAAAGTTCATGTATTTTGTTAAAAAGTTGTCTTTTTAGATAGAAAATTAAACCAGTTAGTTGGACTTTCAACAATTTGATTGAGAATTCAACTCTCTTGTTAAAAATTCATCTTTCTTGATTGAAAATGATCTTTTTTGTTAATATTCATCTTTTCTCACTTAAAAGTCCACTGTTTTCTAAAAAATTCGACATTCTTTGATTGAGTTGCCATATTTTTTGTTTAAAAATTAACATATAACATATAACTATGTTGCTAAAGTCACAATTTCTGGTCGAAAATTCAATTATTCTGTTAAAGTTTCATCCGTTTGGATATAAAAGTCACTTTTTTCTTCAAAATTCAACTTTTTTCTAAAGAATTCGTCTTTTTGACTTCAAACGTTTAAAACTCGATGGAAAATCCACCATTTTTTGCTGCAAAATCAATTATTTGGTTAGAAATTCAACTGTTTTGTTAACAATCTTATTATTTTGAAAAATTTAACTATATTGGTAGTCATCAAAATGGTTCGAAAATTTAGTTATTCTTTTAAAAATTTATCCTTTTGGTTATCAGTCACTTTTTTCGTCAAAATTCAACTTTTTTTTTGCTAAAATAATTCGTCTTTTTGGCTTGAAAATTTTCCTAATTGATTAAATCTCTATTTTTCGGAAACCTCGTCTCTTTTACTCAAAAGTGTAAATGTTCGGTTATTAAGGCAACAACTGTTCGGTTGAAAAGGATTTTTTTCTAATTCGTCTTTTTGTCTTGAATTTTTATCTCTTTGTGCAGAAAATCTTTTTTTTGTTTGTTTTAAATTAAAATTTGTTGTTAAAAATGCAATATATTTCGGCTTGATATCCTAATAATTTAAAATGTTTCCTATTAAATTCAAAAAGTCATCTACATTAATTTTATTTAAAAAAATTTGTAAATGTAGAATCTGTCTTTCGGCAACAGACCAAAATATAAAGAATCCAGAAAAAATAGTAACGTAATTACAGACGGCCCTATAACTGGGCAGACCTTCCGTTTATCAAAAAAGTGACTAAGCACCACCAGGCATTAAAATAGAGTCCCGCCAGGCCTCGACTATACCACTTTTAGCTAAATAAATAAATCTCTCTCAGATTTCATATCCCTCAAGTAGCTTCCGCACCAACTTCTCCATTTGACGCACTCACATCCACATCAAACCTTAAAAAGGAAAAAACAAAAAATAAAAATAATGAAGGTGAAAAATGCGTTGCGTAGCATAGAGAAGAGTCCGTATCGGGGTCTCGTACCATTCCGCGTATTTCTCTTCAGTCGCGAATTACTCTCATTTTTCTTGCTCTCCACATAGTATTTAAAAAGGCCATCTCTTGGTGAAGTGAATCCAAGACTGGAGATCTGGAAGAGTCCGTGATAGGTCGCATACCAGGTAAGAATTGCGGCGACTCCTCCGAGGAATTTCTCCGCCATATTGTGATAATAAAGTATCGTTGCGACGAGCATAACGTCCCAGAGCAATTGCTGTAGAGTCATCGTGACGAAAAGACCTCTCAAATAAGGCGTGAGTACCTTGTGGGCCTTCTTCAGAAAGTCCAGGTCCTCGTCGCACAAATTTCGCAGAAAACCGGTGCTGCTCTCATTTGGCAGAGACCTCACGTGTTCCTCGTGTATCATCGTGTCTTTAATGCCCTCCCAGCCTATTAAAGTTTTACCCTCCTCCGCAAGGATCAGACTTGAGTAAATTATGATAAAAGCGTGTCCAGATATGTCCAAACCACTCCAAAATTTACCTGCTTGCAGGCATTTTGCTTTTTCCTGATGAAGCGGGTCCTTCGTGTTGTAACAACGACCGAAATTCGTTTCTACGTAATGAAAGAAGTTCATCCATGCGATCCAAGCACATGTGGCGAAAAGTAGACGCACCAGGTGTTTTAGTAAAATTGTTCTTCGACCGCATCCGATTGTGTGGGCTGTTAGTACCACCCAGGGTATCATTGTTGTCAGGAGCCATCCCCAGGCCCATTTTATGAAGTAGCGATTGAGCGCGTTGTCTGACCTGGAAAGATTAAAAAAATATATATATTATTTTAATTGTACGGTGTAGATCAGGGTGTTCAGCGATCCTTAGGAACGAAATTATAGGGCTTTTCCAGGTTTTCCTGGTCGAGAAGTCAAAGTTTTCCAGGTCTATTTTTTTACATTCTCATCATTTATGATGGAAAACGTATTAGAATTGTCGGAAAATTGACACCACAGTTTTCAACGGATCTCCACGTTTCGGGACACCCTGAGTCCGAAAATAAAGTTTTTACGATGGCGTATGTCTGTCTGTGTGTCCGGCCGTCCGTCCGTAAGCACGATAACTCGAAAAAATAAACAGATCTTTGGCACACTTTTTTTAGGTCCTAAAAGAACGGACGAGTTCGTTAACCAGCCCTTTTCGATAAAAATTCAAAAAGTGAGTACATTTTGAACATTTTTTGAGACCACTTTTTTCTAAATTTGAAAATTCTATGTACGGATGTATATAGTATTAGAAAAGACGAATAATTGATCCTAATGACTTTTTCGATAAAAAGAATATTTTCAGAGTTATTTTCAAAATTTTTTTAATCAATCGAAAATAATAAAAAAGCCAAGAAAAGAAAAACATTACTTCTTATAGCCCTTCAAGATTGTCATAACAACTTCTTGGATTTTCTTGAAAAATCGAAAATTCAAATTTTTTTGCACAAAAAATATTGAAAAATCAAAAATACAATTTTTTGGTAAAACTATGCAGTATACGAAAAAAGATGAATTAAAAAAAATGTGATACAAAAAAATATCTACGAATTCGTTATTAATCACTTCTTGATAGGACACGTACTTTTTGTGTTATTCGTGAAAAATAGCATTAAAAATAAAAAAAATACAAATATGAGAAAAAACGACAGAAGTTATGAAAAAATTATCTAGCAAACATTGTTTGCACGAAAGAGCTACTCTTACGTACGAGCTTAATAATAAAAATGGCTGTAAAAATAAAAATGAAAAAATTTGTGGAAAAACGACAAAAGGTACGAAAACAAATTGATAGAAAAACTTATTCACCCAAAAAAAGAGATAAAAATTTGTAATAATTCATTACATTATCAAAGAGAAATTATATAGCTTTTGAAAAATCCTATAAAATGTCTTTTAACCATTTTCCAATACGATTCGCAATTTTGTTTTTATTTATCTAACTTCCGGGTTTTCCCGGTCAACTAAAAGTAACCTATTCATATTTGCAGCAAAACGCAAAAAATTATTTTAATTCATGATGTTCATTCTAAACATCATTTAACACATCAGAGCAGAAACGGGAGATAAATTAATTTCCAAATAAAAATATAAAAATATGAATGAAATATAAAAATAATAATGTAAATAATAAATGAGTTTTCAACTGAAATGATTAATATTTAACTGGAATAATAGAAATTTCAACCAAAAAGATGTATTTTTAATGAATAAGATTAACTTTCAAACAAATAGATTAATTTTCTGACAAAAAATACAACATTTAATCAAATACAGGAATATTGAACAAAATACTTGAATTTTCAATTAAAGAAAATAAATGCTCAACCAAATAGTTGAATATTGAACTAGAAAAGAAATAATTTACAATCGAAAATAGAATAGTAAAATTTTTAATTTAAAAGATTAAATTTTAATCTACCCGATGAATTTTCTACTCGAATGATGGAATACTTAACTGAAATATTGGAATTTTAAACAATCAGATTAAATTTTGAACAAAAAAATTAATTTTCTACGAAACAATACAACTTTTAAACAAAATAAATATTTACCGAAATACTTGAATTTGCAATTAAAGTTTATAAAGTAGCGATTGAGCGCATTATCTGACCTGAACAGACTAAAAAAATATATATTACTTTAATTGTAAGATATAGATTAGGGTGTTCAGCGACTCTAAGGAACGAAATTGAAGGACTTTTCAAGAAGTCTGGTCGAGAAGTCAAGTTTTTCCAGGACTCCTTTTTTTTACATAAAAGGAGGGCCATTTTAATCAAAACAGGGTAACGGTCAACTAAAAGTAACATATTTATATTTGCCGCAAACTAAAAACACTGACATTTTCAACCAAAAAGATGAATTTATAATCAATGATATTAATTTTCTATCTTAAAAAAACCATTTTTACACAAAATACAAGTTTTTTACGAAGTACTTGAAGTTTTAATTAAAGAAGATAAATACTCAAGCAAATAGTTGAATTTTGAACTATAAAAACAATAATGTTCAACCGAAAATAAAATAGTAACACTTTAGTTTAAAAAATTAATTTTCAACCAGACTGATGAATATCCAACTGGAATTGCTAAATTTGAAACCAAAAAGGTGAGTAAACCAAAAAAGTGAACAAATTTTCAACAGAATAGTTAAATTTTCAACAACAAAATTTCTTTTGATGTAAAAGATGAATTTTCAGATAAAATAATATGAGTGAATACATTAAATTTTAACGGGAAAAAGAATTTTTGAACAAGGACATTCAATTTTAAATAAAAATCTCATATTTTACAAAAAACTATTTTTTAACAAAATACGTAAATTTACAATAAAAGAGTTGAATTTTTTACTAAAAAAGACAATTTTAGAAGAGATCAATTTTCAACCAAAAGTGTAACAATTAAATTTTCAGTCGGAGAAATTAATTTTCAACCTAACTGATGAATTTTCTACAAAAAATACTAATTTCTCACAAAATACGTCAATTGTCAAACTAGTATAATTTTTAAATAAAAAATATAAATTTTCAACCAAATATATGAATTTTCATCCAAAAAAGAAAAATTTTAACAGAAAATATAAAAGTTGAATTTTTCGTTAAGAATCTAATTGTTATTAATAAAAAAAACGTATGTTCAGCAAAACTGTTACATTTTTTACTGGATGAAAAGTGAATTCTCGGTTTTTTAGTTAAAGTCCCGGTCTTTTCCGGTTTTCCGGTCAAGTCGCCACCCTTTCAGAGAAAACAATTCCAGGTCATTTATCATTTAAATACTTTTAAACTGTGTAAAATCTTTTGAAATCTTAGAAATCTGGTTTACTGTAACTCTTTTGAAAGTTTTAAAGTCTTTTCTTTGAAATCTGAGATACACGCTTTTTTCAGACCTTTTAAATTTTCGAATATTCTCAAATCTTTTTAAAGCTTTTAAACCCGTTGCAAATCTTCATATGTTTTTTAATCTTTGATATCTCGTGTACTGTACCATTTTTTAAATCTTTAAAATCCTTCAAATCTTTTGAAAGTTTTAAAAACCTTGTGAAATTGTTGCGAAACATTAAAAAGTTTCAAACTTTGGTTTAAAATCCTTTTAAATATTTTTAAATCTGAAATATTTTGAAACCTTTTGAAATCTTTAGTAATAACTAGTACTCTCATTAACATTGCAATCTTAATTTATTTTTATAATTTGTAAGTTGTATATCAGAAAAATGTATACTTTAGCATTCTGTAGTAGCGGAGAAGAAATTCAAAAATTAAAGATTTATTCACAATATTATATTTTGTTCATTGGAATCTATAATATAATTGTTGAAGTCTAAAAAAATGCCTGGAAATCTCATTATTTATTCTGTAAGCAGTAAAGATAAATTATATCTTGATAAATAAAAAAATTTCAGTGACAAGAATTCTTCTAGACGAGATGTTTCTTTAATAGGCTTAAATATTTTAATTTGTTTTTGGATTTCAATAAAATAACTTAAAAAGGAAACAAAATTATAATTCAAGGTTCTCGTGAAAAATTCGAGGTGATTTTCAGGTTTTCAAGGTTAAAAAAATTATAGGAGTTTCCCAGTTTTTAAGGTCGCTGGAAACCATAATTACACTGTCGTTGAAAGTTGATTTTTAGAATGGATTCGGTTTGAAACGAATCTAATCGTTTAAAATTAAACAATCAGTTTAAATTTGTTCAATTCAATATTTCGAGATAAAATATTGTAAATTAAAATTAAGGAAATTAAATTTAGAATACGTCACTATTGAAATTCCTTTTTAAGGTCCAATACAAAAATATAACTACAGCATTTTTTGAAATAAAAAAAACATTAATCTAACCATCGAATTCGAACAAATGCTTCTTTAATGCCTCTATTTAAATAAAAAAAAATGAAAAAGAGGAAAGAAAATGAAAAAATAAATCCAAAATTTAAATTCCTTTGTAACTTTTAACCTTAAAATGCCACTATGAAATTATTAAAAATATAAAAATCAAGAATCTAATGACCAAATTTTGACAACGTTCCTTTAAATATGTGCATGCAAATTTAAAATAAAAAAATAAGAAAGAGGAAAGTATAAAACAAAAATTAATTTCGCCTGTAAGGTCGAACTTTCAAAGTTAGCCAAGAAATTCTAGGTAATTAAAAAAACAAGAATCTAGAGATAAAATTTTGGATAAAATTCTTAAATACATGTCCATTCAAATAAAAAATAAAAATAGAAAGAGGACAGACTAACTCAAGATTTTGATTCCTCTTTAATGTCTAATATTCAAACTAAACTACGAAATGCTTGAAAATTAAAAAAAAGAAAGAATAAATAAACCTTCGTTTTTAACGTCGAACATTTAAGTTTAACTACGAAACTCTTGGAAACTCAAACAAAAAATATAAATTTTAGGATCAAATTTAGACCAAACCCTTTGAAATGTGTTTATTAAGCAACAAAAAAACGAAACTAAATTGAATATAGTTTATTTCAATTAAGTGAATTTTGAATGTTAGATGTTAAAGACGAATTAAAATTAGGATTCATTCTTTCTTTTCATATGTTTTTATTGATTTTTTTAATAGAGACATTTTAGAGAGCATTGTCCAAATCGGACACTTAAATTCTTTGTTTTTTGAATTTCCAAGAATTTCATATTTAAGTTTCGAGTTGAACGTATTAAGGAACAAAAAAAAACATTTCGTAATTATTCGGTGCCGGTAAAGTATTACGTGTTAATATTTGAAAAAGTATTTTTGTTAAGAGTCAGACTAGGGTTTTTAAACAATTATGTAATTTTGATACAAAGACGGACGAAAAAAATTTGATTAACTTAAAGGAAGAAGAGAAAAACGGGGATAATTCTGTTATTAATGGTTACAAGTATCCAAAATTTTTTGTTTGTTTGTAGGTTTTATGATTTATTAATATTCATATGAAGGTAGTAATGTTTATTTAAAATTTTGAAAAATTACAAATTTGAAGTTAACAACAGCCTGCGAATTTAAAAATGTCCAAATAAAAATGCTCTAAGATTCGATTTTTCGAATACTTATAAAAATCATTCAATATGAGGCCGTTATAACAAGAAATATTAAAACTTAAAAAGCGTTTATATATAAAATCTTTCAAATTTGAACGTATTTAAATCTAAAAATAGTACAACTTTAATAAAAGTTCAAACTGGCAGACTTAAGAGTTCGAATTAGTCTTTAAAATAAAAATTATTATATTATTAAATTTATTATTTTGTTAAAAGCTTAACCATTTTTTCAAAAGGGCACTCTTTTTTGTTGAAAACTCATCTTTTTGGGTAGAAGTTGCATCTTTTTGGGTTAAAAATTTTGGTTGAAAATTAATCTGTTTTGCTTGAGGATACTATCTTGTTGAACAATCGTTTCCTTTTTTTTAATTAAACTGTTTTTGGTTAAAAATTAAAATTACTTTTAAATGAAATATCAGCTAGTAGATCATTCACCTTTTCGGTTTAAAATTCAAACATTAAGTTGAAAATGGAACTAATTTGTCAAAACTGAATTTTTTAATTATTAGGATTTATAATTTTATTTAGTTGAAAAACTTTTGTTTTGTTCTAAATTTAAATATTTTGTTGAAAATAATTTTTTCTTGTTTCAAAATTCATTTTTGTGGTAGAATATTATGCTACTTGGCGAATAATTCAGCTTTTTAGTTGAAAATTTATTTCGCTGTTTGAAAAAAACTATGAGATTGAAAATTCCTCTAAAAGTTTTGTTAAAAATGTATGCTGTTATTAAAACTTACTCTTTTTTGGTATATAATTTTTTTCGGTAGAAAATTAATCCTCTTGATAGAATTGATTTAACTATTCCATTTTTTGGGAAACTTTATCTTTAACCAAAAATTTGGATGAAAATTCTTTCTGCAAAATTTAAATAATTTATTTTAAGAAGACAATTTTTCATTCTTGGGTGAAAATTCAACTATTTTAATGGAAAATTCGTGTTTCTTATAGAAAAGTAATCTCATTAATTAAAACATCATTTTATTTATAAAAATCCATTGCTCTGGTTGAAAATTAAAATATTTGGTTATAAATTCATTTTTTGGCCGAAGCGTCATAATTTTAATCAAAAATTAATTCCTTTGGTTGACATTTCTTTTTTGTAGAAACTTCATCTTTTGTGTTGAACATTCAACAGAGCGGCGATTCATGAGACGATTTCAAATTCCAGGTTATTTTCAGGTTTTACGAGATTTTTCAAGGTCAAGCTTATTCGATTTTACAGGTTATTCGAGGTTACAGGTTTTGAGAGTTTCCCACATACTTTTCTCGTTATAAACTAACGTAGTAAACAACAGGCTGTTGCCACTTTTATACTTTTTTGAATATTTCAAATCAGTCATAGGTCAATAGCATACATTTAAGATGTTACGAAACTCAAGTCACAATTGACTTTAAAATATTAGCAAATTAAAATTCAGGGATATTTTCATTTAATTTTTGAAAATTCAATATAATTTACCTAAAACAATATGCTCAGTAAGAAAAATTATTTAGAAAATAATGCAGCTACGGAGGCACAATGTCAAAATTCAATGTTTTATGTCGAAAGAAACAAAAAGGTAAGTAAAAGCGTTAGTTTAAACTTCCGTTTTTTCATAAAAAGTTTATTTCTTTGGTTCAAAATTTGTCTTTATAATAGAAACTTCATCTTTTGGGTTAAAAATGTAACTATTTGATTAAAAAATAATGTTGGTTGGAAGTTTGTCTCTTTTTTTTAAAGAGACTTCGTCTTTTGGGTTGAAAATTCAATTATTTGATTAAAAATTGATTTCTTAGGTTAAAAATTTATTCATTTTGGCAGAAACTTCAACTTTTGGGTTGAAAATTTGTCATTTTTGGCAGAAATTTCATCTTTTAGGTTCAAAGTTTAACTATTTTTTTAAAAATTCGTTCTATTTGTATAAAAGTAATTTTATTAGAGCGAACCTCAAGTTTTTGGTAAAAAATGAATTGCTTTATTGAAAATTTGTCTTTTTTGGTAGAAACTTCATCTTTTCGGTTCAAAATTTAACTACTTTTTTAAGAATTCGTTTTTTTTTGTATAAAAGTAATTTTATTAGAGGAAAACTCAAGTTTTTGGTGAAAATGAATTACTTTAGTTGAAAATTTGTCTTTTTTGGTAGAAACTTCATCTTTTGGGTTAAAAATTTAAGTATTTGGTTAAAAAATATTTTTTTTGTTGAAGCTCTATCATTTAATTAAAAAATTAATTTCTTTAGTTGAAAACTTAACTACTTAGTTGCAAATTGCTGTTTTTTTTTTTTAGAAAAGTAATCTCATCAGATGAGATTGCATATTTTTATAAAAAATTCATTTCTTTCCTTGAAAATGTGTCTTTTTCGATAGAAACTTCATCTTTTGGGGGGAAAATTCAACTATTTGGTTAAAAAATCATTTTTTTGGTTAAAGATTCATCATTTTAGTGAAAAAAATCCTTCCTTTGTTAGCAAATTTAAATTTTGTGTTAAAAATGTTGTTGTTATTGTAGAAAAGTAATCTCATTAAGTAAAACTATATATTTTTTGGTTAAAAATTAATTTCTTTAGCTGAAAATTTAACAATTTTGTTAAAAACTCAGTTTTTTCTGGCATAAAATTAATTTTTGAATTAAAAATGTAACTAATACTCTATTTTTAGTCGAAAATTTACTTCTTTGTTGAAAATTGTTTTTTTTTTGTAGAAAAGTTATCTGATTGAATAAAACTACATATTTTTGATAAAAGATTCATTTCTTTCCTTGAAAAATTGTCTTTTTTGGTAGAAACTTTCTCTCCTTGGATGAAAATTGAACTATTTGGTTAAAAAATCTTTTTTTTTGTCGAATATTCATCATTCCAGTAAAAAAATCCTTTATTTGGTTGAAAATTTAACTTCTTTGTTCAAAATTGTTTTTTTTTTGTCGTAAAAAAATATTTCTTTTTAGCGAAAGCTACATAGTTTTGGTTAAAAATTCATTTTTTTAGCTGAAAATTTAACAAATTTGTTGAAAAGTCGTTTTTTTCTGGCATGAAATTAATTTTTCAATTAGAAACTAATATTCTGTTAATGCTTGCAAATTTCTCTTTTCTAGTTGAAAATTCAATCAGTTTGGTAGAAAGTTAGTACTTTTGGTTTAAAAACTAAACTTTTCTGTTAAAAAATGTATCATTGGATAGAAAACTGAACTGTTTCGATAAAGATTCCTAATTTTTGTTTAAAAATTAGTCTGCTTTAATTCGACTGTTTACACTTTTCTTCGATAATAAATTTTTAAATCTAAGATTCATCACTTTGGTTAGAAAATTGGGCTACTTTGTTGAAAATTCAGTTTTTCTTAGTAGAAAATTAATGAATTTAATTGACAATTTAATTCTTCTATTTTGTATTTCAATTTTAAGTATGTCTTACGTAATTTCTTAATTACTTCTCATAAAATTCTGTATGATTCTTATCACTAAAAATGTTTAAAACAAATTTATAAATAAGTATTTTTTTGCATAAATATTATGGCTCTAATTAAGGTTCTTTTTATACATAGACGAAAATTTTAGAGTAGTCAAGGAAAATATAAAAATTGATCATCGAAAACTCAGGCGATTCAGAACATTTCAAAACCATGATTTTGTATCGAAAAATTTTTTCAGAACCAAGTTTGCTATAGTAAACCTTATTCTTAAAAAAATGAGAAATTCGAAAATTTTGAAATAAAAAGGTAATATAATTCAGAAGCTGAAAATTTAAAAACCTTTTGAAGGCAAACAACTACCCACGAATGTCTAGCATTTAAAGAGAAAATAGACATTGAAATATTCATTTTTTAATTTAAAGATTAAATCATAAAGTTTTAATTATTCCAATTTCAGAAACATTCATGTAGCGAACGGAACCCACAGAATGTATAAAATAATGAATTAACAGTAGACTTTCTAAAATAAAAATATTATAAAAATATGAACACCAACCTGGAGAAATAAGTCCGTGGCACCTTGATGTAGTCCGTGACAATAGATCCAAGAAAAATAGCTGCCAGGTACAAAGCAGCTTTGAGTTTCGTGTCGAAAAGTAAGGACTTTTTACAGACATGCAGAACCGCAGTAACTAAAATGAGGCCAACCGAACTCGGTGTGGCTGTTGGTCGAGTACCTCCTCTCGATTCTTGGGTGGAATTCGGTCGAAAATTTAAAGGTTGTGACCTGCAATTCCCGGAGGAGCTCGACGAGAAGCTCCCAGAGCTCGCATGCAGCGGTCTCCGTTTTCCTGTGATCATCGCAAATGCGAAAAGGATTCCAGAGAAAGAGGCAACAAGTGGGAGGTTTTATGAATTTTTTTATTTTCGAAAAACTCTGCTGACACTCAAAATACACCTTAACACGTGGAATACAACAATCAGCAGGTACAAATGGGTACAAATTCCAGTCAGGAATCCAGGGTGACTTACCAAAATAGAGTGATGGTCAGTGATTGTTTTGCATATGATCACCTTGAGCTAATCACTGTTTCTACTTTCAGGGCCTTATAACCCTTTTTTAGGTATTTTAAGAGGTGACGTCAACTGGGAAAATGGCCGCACGCTGAGGGCTAAGCATTTGCATGGGACGAAACTGCATTTTTTTTAATAACTTTTTTTTTTAATGACAATATTAATTGTATTTCGATATTATTTTTTTATTTTAGAAAGCTATTAAATTATATGATAAAATCGATAGTTTTTATTATATTGATATTATTATTTATTCGAGTAACTTTCAAAAAGTAAAAAGATCGAAATGTATACGTTGGTAAAAAATCTTTTTTTTTCATGTAATTGAATAAATTAAGGTTTGTTCTATAAAATTAAGATTATTATTTAACCAAGGGCGTGCAAACGTTTTAGATTTCCTTCACCCAATTAAACTTTATTCATAAAACGAAGTAAAAGTGTCAATTGTTTCGAATGGAAAACAAATTTCTATGTTAAGTACGGGTCAGCTTTTCTTGCGTATAGTTCTTATTTCTGAAATTTTTACTTAAAGATATTACAAAATATAACCAAAAATGTTTATGTTTCAATTTTAGATTCAAGAGATTTAAGTTTCAAAAAAATTAACTTTAAAAAAAAAAAAAAATTTCTAAAAATTGTTCAATTTTCAACAAAAAATAGAATAGCTACATTATCAGTTTAAACAAATAAATTTTCAAAGGAGCAAAAAAAGGATTTTTAAGCAAATAGTTCAATTTTCAAACAAAGAAATGAATTTTCAAAAAATAAAATATGAGAAAGTTGCAACAAAAAAAAAGAATTTTAAACGAAATATATAAACTTTGAACTCAATTAATGATTTAAAAAAATAAAAAAAAAAACAAGATAATAAACTTTCAATCGAGGAGAATAATTTACATTTAAAGTTACCAATTTCCAAAAAAATACATTAAGTTACCACGAAATAGTTGAATTTTCAATTTAAAAAGATTTATTTTTACCAAAAAACGCGATACTTAAATTTTCAGGTTAAAAAAAATTAATTTCCAACCCAAAGAAACTAATTTTTAACAAAATAGTTGAAGTTTTAATAAAAGAACAGAATTTTGTAGCAAATAATTTTCTTTACAAAACACATGGATTTTAAAGAAAAATAAACATTTTTAAGCATATAAATGAATTTGCAAAAAAAAATTTAACGAAGAAGATTAATTCTCCAACGAAAAGACGAATTTTCTATTAAATAAATGACTTTTGGAACAAATCTTTAAATTTTTTACCTACAAAATATACATTTTCAACCAAAAGTAAAATATTTAAACTTGCAGTTAAACACAGACTTGAATTTTCAACTACAATTTATAATTTTACAACCAAAAATGGAATAGTTAAGTTTCAACGAAATTGGTAATTTTTTACCCAATGAGAAGAATCTTTAAGCATTAAAATTATTTTTTAACAAATTATATTAACTATATATCAGTGGGTTGAATTTTCAACCATAAAGTATGAATTTGCAATGTGAGGCGCTTCATAGTTTTCGTTATAAAAAATAGACTACATTTGGGAACGTGTACCCCATATCTTAGCTTGTACTGTGAAGCTTTCTTCTAGTAGACAAGAATTTTATGTTTATGAAATTCAGAGCCAAGCCAGAAAAACTGACTAGTACTTGAAATATTCATTTTGTTTTCAAATTAAAAAATAGTAATATTAATTTGTATCAAAAAGCGATTATTCTGTTATCCAATTTGAATTTTCGCGGAACTTTGAGTCTAGCACCTCCCACCTCGGGCTACCAGCGGCCGGTTAGTAACCGCCCCTATTTTTAAATAAAATCCTTTTTCGGAATAATAATTAATATTAATGAGAATTTAAAACATCTTATCAAAAATCCATTTATTATTGGTCATAAAATGAGCTTTATTAAGAGTTTTATCTTCAATTTATTAAACCGTTTTAGAATTTAACAAATTTTAAACGTTTTTAAATTTTAGTTTGTGACATTGTTTCGATGCGCATGCGTAGTCTACAGGTCCTTTAGGTTTTTCCTTTAGAAAGTTGTCCATCCTGCGCTGCTTGATTAGTGTTAGTTAGTGCGGTGTTTCGGAAAACATCTCGCGAAATTAGAAGTTTGTATCAAAATAAAAATTTGTTAAATATTTATAAATCAAGACTTACCGACTTGAAGTGATAGTGCGAGAAGAAACTGTTGCCAACAATCTCTGCTTTTTAGCATTTAATTTCTCCAACTCAAGAGTTCCGGACGCAAAATGAGTCGTCGAAAACGAACGAAGGTATGTACACTCTCATCCCATTTTTGAAGTATTTTTGGATGTTTTTCTTCGTCTTATGAGTTTTGACTCTGGGAAACTCATTTCTGCACTCTTTTTGTTATTTTGAGCGCTTATGAATTCATGAATTCGTACATTTTCTATGCTTTTCTCAGAGTTGTTTACGATTCGAAGAGGTTATGTTTTGACCTCGTTCATGTGTTTTTCTACTTTGAATATTCCGATGCAAATTCTACATAAAATGATTTTGTTTTGCAAAGTTTTGAGATAAATGTTGGAAAGAATTTTTAGCTGCTTTTATTAAGTTTTTGGGAGAAAAAAATGAAAGATAAGATTAGATAAGATGTAAACGTTTTTTTTTTTTAATTTATATAGGGTTTCAAGTAAAAGTCGATAAGGTAAATTGTGAAAATATTGAATTAATTTTGTTTGTCACTTTATTTTTATGAGCTAACTCTTTAATATAATTTGGAATTTTTTATATTATAAAATTTGGTGTATGCTGATATTGAGATTAATTGTTTGAAAAGATTGTTTACTTTTCCCGTTGCTGTTTTCCATATTCCATGAGAAAAAAAGGTTTAGGATTTTAAAAATATGAACAAATCTGGATCGCATAGATTGTAATCGTAACAATTTGTGTTAATGAACAGGAAAAATAAAAGAATTTTAACGCGTTTTATGGTGGAGAAATATAAAAAGTTTGGTAATTATTTTACCCAGAAATTACAGTAATTTTTTTTGTACAAATTTTCAATTTTAGGTCTTTATTTTCAAGCGTATATTTCCGATTACAAGAATTTTAAAATGTAATTTGAAAGACTTAAATGGTAAAAAGTTAAAGCGTTTTAAATAAAAAATGATGTATATAAAACTTTATAGGTTGATTTATTTTAAATAAAAGTCAGCAGTACAGAAGTAACACTAAATTCCGATTTTCTCGGAACAAAAAATTCTTCGATACAAAAAAGAAATATATTTATTTATACATTTAATTTTAACTGATGGTACTGAATAACTTTTTCTATTCACATTTTTTAATGGTTAAATCAGAAATTAGTCATCTTGGAAGTGGATTTCTGTCTAGTTCTGTACTATCACTTTTTAAATATAAATTGATTCATGATTTAAAATGGAACAATAATTGATTTTACAAGATGATTATAAAAAGATAGCGTTTATTCATTTATAAATCCAAATTAAATATTCTTCTTCAAATTAAAAAAGCCTATTTCCAATTTAAAAAGTATATAGTTTAAACAAAATGGTTAAATATTTAATGCTTCTTAGTTGAAATTGTATATATATTTTTATTTTGTTCAATAATTTATTAACGTAGAGCATTGGAAATGATAGAATAGGGTCGTTTAATATTTTTAAACTAGAGATCTTTGAACTGTTCAATTCATAAGAGTTAAATTTTGTTCACAGTTTCATGATATTTAATTTAAAATTGTTAAAAGTAAAAAATGTTACAAGTTTATTTTTTATGTGTATATTATTAAGCGTTTTAATTAAAAATGCGTTTAAATTCTTCCATTTCAATTACCATAAAAATGTCCGTGTAAAGCGGGAAAGGACCGAGAATTTTTTCCTCCTTTAAAACGGCCAACCTGTAAAAACTACCACATGGAGAATAATTCGAGAATAAGCCTATATTTTTGAGTATTGCTTCTATTTTAGGTTGAATACCGGGAAATGGAAGAGAAGTATAACCAATTAGAAGACGAAAATGCTTCTGACGCCTCAGAAAAATCTAAGACAGGTTTAGGAACTCCCGAAAAAAAAGGTTTAATAGAACCCAAAAAGGATTCTGAACCAGTGACAACTGCTCCTCCACCTATATCTTCCAAAAACGAAACAAAAGAGGAAGAGGATCAGGATAGTGATCATGAAGATCCGCATGGTATGATAAAAATACTTCTTTTTTAGTTTTAAGTATTTCATGACGATTTGATCACTGTTGAAAACTTTTGGAGCCTTTGTAACATTTCAAAATTTCCTAAAAGGCCTTGAAATTTTCTGAAAGCTTTTGAAATCCTATAAATATATCTGCAACCTCATACAAATTGTATCGATGTTTTAATTAATTCGTGCATTTTGTAATTCTTGAAAGTTTTTAACAAGAAAGTGTAATTATAATTTTCAAAGTGTTTAGAATAATTAAAATTTAAAAGTTTTTAATACTTCTAGCAGTATTTAAAATTATGCATTTTGGAATGGTGAAAATGGCAGTGACTTTTGATTTTACAGAATCGCATTAAAATTTCTTTAATTTCAATTTAAAATTATAGTTTTGAATGTGCAATTCTAAAACAGTTTAATATTTCAGGTCTTTAAACTACAGTTTTTTCTCAGATTAATCTTTGAAGGTTTAGAATTTTAATTTGCACAATATTGTAGTTTCAATTTTAAATATTCAAAGTTTCAGAACCATTTTTCTATTAAATATTTCAAATTTTCATATTAAAAGCCTTGATAATCAGTTTTGAATTTAATAATTTTAGATCTTAATATAAGGCAATATTGAATTGAAGAACTTAAAATTGTACAATTTAAAAAATGAATGGATAATATCGGTAATTTTAAGTGGTTATAATTTCAGAGTTCTGAATTTTCATGATAAACGCTAAATTTTTAATTTTTTCCTATTATACTATAAAATTTTGCAAATAAAATTGAAATGGTTTTATTTTGGAAAATATAATCAGTAATTTAAAAAAATTAATTTTTCTTCAGCGATTTAAATTTACTTCTAATAATTGAAAATTTAAAGAATATGCATATAAAAAAGTTTTAATATCACAATTGTTGGGGGCTACAATTTTTTCATTTTAGAAAAATTTGTCTGATCATCTTAATGTTAACTTATAATTTTATTATGTAATAACAATGATAAATTATAGAATCTTAGAAGCTTTGACTTTAAATGATTCAATTTAGTTTTCAATATTAAAGTGTTAAGTTTTAAACGCTATGAATTTAAAATTATTAAAATTTAAAAGTTTCCCATCTTTAATTATTTTAATTTTGAACGCTTTCAATTATAAACAATACAATTTCAATTCCTCTGAAGTTGAAATTACCCAATTTTGAAAATTCAATCTTGAAATATTCAATTTTTAACGTGATGATATCAGTTTCTTGGAAAAAGGTTTGCTGATATTTATTGACTTCCACAATTAAAAACATATGAGAAAAAACTGTGGGTTTCGCAGAGATTTAATTTATTATAAACCGCTTGAAATCACGAATATTTACCGGGAGAAAGCCGGGAGACGGAAATTTTAAAAATAGTGGCTATCCTATCATAGAATGCCTTAAAATATTTTTAACTATTTTGAAAAACTTCAAAATAATTTGAAGTATCTCATCAATTTTCTAAACCAGCTATTGAAATATTTTAAAATATTTTGCAATCCCTAGAAATCCTCTGAATTTTCTTAAAATGTTTATAAATTAAAATCCTGTAAAATCTTTAGAAAGCTTTAGAATTAACTTATAAAATCTTGGGAAATCTCTCAAAATATTTTGAGATGTTTAGACAATCCTTAATATCTTAAAATATTTTTTTATATATCCCATGAAATGTGTTAAACCTATTGAAAACTTCTAAAAAATCGTTCAAATTTCACTTTACCCCTTACAGTTTTTTTTTAAATTGCGTAGAAATGATAAAAGTCCTGTGAAATTCCGTATAATCGTTTCATAGGACATCAAATCTCAAAAAATTCATGGAAAATTCTTGATATAGTCTAGAATTACTGGAATTTGTTAAAAAGTCTGTGAAATATTTTGAAGTTATTTGCAATCGTCGTTGATGTGTTATGAAATCTCTTGAAATATTTTTAAATACTTTGAAAGTCCCTGAAATCTGTTAAAATTCTTAGTAATTTCAAAAAGTTCTTTAAAATCTATTAAAATCTTTAAAAATTTTATGATATGCCCCATACATTTTTTGAAGTTCATTAAAAACTCTTTAAATCTTTTAAAATAGCTCAAAATATCTCAAAATTTATAGATATCTTGGGTAAAAGTCTGAAATCTTTTCCACTCCTCTGCTGTCTCTAGAAATTATTCGAAGTCCCTTAAATATTATTTATAAAATACTTGAAATCTCATTATATTCTTTGTAATTTCTTAAATTGCTCAAGATCTTCTTGGATTCTTTTTAAATTCCTCGAAATATCTTGAAATCTGTTGAAATCACCTGAAATAATTAGAAATCCCTCGAAATATTTGCAAATACTTCTGAAGCGTTGAAATTTTTAAAATCTATTCAAAACTGAACTGTAGTAAACTCTATGGTTTAATGTTTCTGTTTATTAAATTTGGAAAGGAATTTTTCAAAACATAAACTTAAGTAAAACCAGATTCTGTAATAGAATTGCAAAAAAAAACTAAAATAAACATCGTATTTGTTAGAATAATTACAAAAACGGGAATTTTTTGAGACAGGGAAAAACCAGAAAATGGTAGTGAATGTATTTTTTGACAGGGAATTTTTTTAATTTTTAGAAGAAAAATTTGCCCAAGTTTGATTTCAGCAGTTCTTAAAATAATTAGTTGAATTACATTGTTCATTTATGGTATTATCCCATTTACATTGCGTAATTCGACAATCTTTGACTTAAAAAATGTTCCATTTTTATTTTTAAGCTTACATTTTTGATTGAGCGTAATTTAAAATGCTGTCTTGAAGACTTGAACAATTCAAAATTAAATGCGTTGGTAGTTGAAAATTTTTAATAAAAAACCTTTTCATTTTATCAACTGTAAATATAGATAAATTTTTGTTAATCTCTCTTTCGATGTATAAATAGCAATTGAACACTTATTATTAGTAGAAAAAAATTAGGTAATTTTAGGAGATATTTAGAAGTTTTGAAAAGTTTTAAAGTTTAAAAACTTTTGCTTAAAATCTTCCATATTATTTTCTCACAATTTTAAACACCTCTTAAATCCTTTTTAAATAGTCTGTAAAAATAATTTTCAATTTTCCTAGGAATCCTAAGAAAATGTTTTTATTTTTTTAAGCCTTTCATAATCCTTTAAAAGCTTCTAAATTTTTTGTTTAAAATCTGCAAAAAATCTTCATCTTGTTTTCTATTAGAATATCAATTCAAATTTTAAATTAATTTGGAATCTTTTTTAAACTTCTAAATATCTCTTTAAGTTGCCTCATATTTCTTCTACAAATAATAAGTGTTTATTTGTTATTTATTCGTCAAAATTTTAAGGAAATTTTTTTAAAATTTGCAGGATTTTCTAACAGTTATAGAAAAAGTTCAATTAATTTTAAAAGATATTTAGAAGCTCTGGAAAAATGTCACAAATAATTTTAAATTTGAAAAAATTTAAAACAACTTCTAGGTTTCGAATGATTTCGAAATCAAATTTTGAAGCTTTTTAATGATGTTTAAACTATTTAAAATTAAAATAATTTAACTTATAATTAAAGAAATTATTTAGTTAAAAAATTCAATTTTCAGCTTTAAATTTTAATTTAATTTTTTAATTTTTTTAGTCTCAAATTTTTCAAGTATTTAATTTAAACTTGTTCAATTAAAAAGTGTTCTTATATTATACGTGTAAATTTTTGAGCATTTGAATATTAAATTTTTGAATTAAAAAACTGTTAAGCTTAATTTTTAAAAGTTGAAAATCCAACAGTTCCACTTTGCGAACCGGGAATTTATTTCTTCGGTTAAATGGGCCAACCTATGTGAAAAATTTGAAACTTAGCAGCAGATTTTATTTTTGAATTTCAATGGTAATAAATGGAGAATTCTCAAGCCATTCAAAAGTTGTTTTTAGCATGTTTTTAAGTTAAAAATTTTTCATACATTGTAAGACACATACTTCCCAACTTTTAATTAAATATTTTAAATTTTTTATATTTTCAAGCAAGATCTTGAATTTGAGGTCTTAATAATTTAACCGTTTGAGATTAAAATTCTCCTCAAATTCAAGGTTTCAAATTTACAATTCTTTTAATCTCGGTTTAATATTTGCACAATTTGGGATATTTTAGGATTTTATCGCTGTTTACTTGGAAAGATTTCTTAAAAAACTGTCTGTCTTCAATTATATCTTCTGCTTTTCCGAGATTTCTAATCTTTCTTTTTATTTTAGTTAAAGAATTGCTCAATGGCCTCGAAGGAGCTGCGTTTCAAAGTCGTCTTCCCTTCGATAAACTGACATCGACAGAAGCAGCATGCTTCCCCGATGTTTCCAGTGGACCTCCACAAACTCAGAAAGTTTTTTTGCACATTAGAAATAGATTAGTGAGTACTCTGAATACATAAAACCGTTTCCAGAATAATAATACAATGATAAAAACGGAGAATATTCATATATGAATATAAAATGTTACTTTTCAGTTGCAAATATGGCTTGAGAATCCAAAACAGCAGCTTCTTTTTGAAACTGCGTTGCCTCAGATTGAAGCGCCTTACAATAGTGACGCAATACTCGCGCGTAGAGTTTATGCCTTCTTAGAGCGACATGGATTTATTAATTTCGGAATATTTAAAAGACTCAAGGTAATAAGATTGCAGATAAACGTATTTATGCCATTTTTTGACTTTTATTTTTAGGGACCGTACTTAAATTACGTAAAGGATTTTCGTCCCTCTGTAAGACCCCTCCTCTCCCCTGTAACAAACCGTCACAAAATATTTATACCTCCCCTCCTTCTTACTGTGTGTAATTTTTAGTTTATAGAAATGTTTTGCTAGTTATGCTAGTTCATGTTTAAAAATACCAGATTTTTCCTTTACTAATGTTGCATTTTTCCTTAATCATTAATACCTATTTTAAAATTTAATTATTTATTTAATACAAAAAACGTATTTTCTACAATAAAGGATGACTTTTCAACAAAATACCTTAATTTACCACAAAGTAATTAAATTTTAAACATAATAGCTGAATTAGCAACCTGAAAAGATAAATTGCCAAGAAAAAAGAATCATAGTTTATATTTCAATCCAAGAAGATGAAATTTATAAAAAAAAAATTTTTTAACGAATTTTGAAAAGAATAGGATTTTTCATTCAAGAAAGAAATAAAAGTTGATCTAAATTGTTAAAGTTTGAAGCCAAAAGACGAATTTTCCCTATAAAAATTGATTTTTCAAACCAAAATATGATTTGAAACATGATATTTTAAACCAAGAAAATTAATTTTTTTTTACTGAAAAAGGAGCATTTTTAACTAAAATGATCGATCTTAAAAAACGAAAGTTACATTTTCAGTTAAAAAATTAATTTTAAACCATAAATAGTCTTTTCGACTACGCAGTTAAATTGTCATCCAAAGACATAAATATTCAAACAATATTTGTATTTTTTACAATGTAGTTTAACGTTTACCCAAGTAGTTGAATTCTCAATTAAAAATGATTACAAAAAACAAAGAAGAGGAATTTTTTACCAAAAAGTTGCATTTTCATTGCAATTTTCAATCCAAAAAGACGAATTTAAAAAAAGGAGTTTTTAAAAAAAAACTATTGAATTCTCTACTAAATAGATGCATTTATATCCAAAAAGTTGAAATTTATCTTAAACCAGATGAATTATTAGACCATTTTTTAAAAATATAGTTGATTTTTTATCCAAAAAATACTCAAATCTACTCTTCAAAGTCAAAATTAGAAATTTTTAACAAAAAATAAATTTCTAAAAAAATATGTATTCTCAGTCCTAAAAGACGAATTTTTTCAATCAAAAATGATGAAAATATAACAAAATAGTTTAATTATTATCTATCAAAGTTGAAGTTTCACCCAGAAAATATTCAGTCTTTTTTCAACCCCAGTATATGAATTTTAAACAAAAAGTAAATTTACTATGAATTAGTTCAATTTTCCACAAAACAGTGCAATTTTCAGTTAAAAAGTATATCTTTTTAACAAAAATATTGAATGGTCAACCAGAAATTTGAATTTGTATCCAATAAAGACAAATATTTTCTTAAAATAGGTGAAGTTTTGATTTAAAAATAAAATTCCAAAAAAGGTGAAGTTTCACCCAAAAAAGGTTTCAGTTCTCTTTTCAACACCAAAATATTAAATATAAACAAAACGTCGAACTTTTTCAAACGACTTAATTTAAACAAGATGTATGACTTTTCAACAAAATTGTTGATTTATGTACCAGATACTAGCATTTTTATCCAAGAAAGATGTAATTTCTGCTAAAGCAGGTGAATATTTATATCAAAAGGACAACGTTTAAAAAAAGAGGTTAAATTTTCTACCGACGAATTAAATTTTTATTCAAGAAAGATTCAATTTCTTCTAAAACAGATGAATTAAAAAAAACTTCATAAAAATAGTTAAATTTTTATCCAAAGATGATTCCAGTTTACTCTTTAACCCCAAAATAAGTATTGTAAACAATAAGTTAATTTTCTGCGAAATTGTAGATTTTTAGCCAAAAAATACGAATTTTTAACAATATTGATAACTTTTCATTCAAACAGTTGCAATTTTTGTCTAAGCGAAATGAAAATTCTAAGGAGACAGATGAATTTTTCCATCAAAAAGACGAATTTTCAGAAAAAATAGTTTTCTTCTAAAAAAGATTTCGTGGATTTTTCATCAACAAAGGATGAATTTTAAGCAAAACTTTAATGTTCTACAAAAAGGTTTACATTTTTAACCCAAAAAGACGAATTTTAAACAATACAGTTGACTTTGCAACCAAAAACGATTACTTTTGAAGACAATTGTTAAGTTTTCAACCAAATAATAAAATTTATAACTAAAAGGATATTCTTCAGGAGAAAGTTTTTCTGAAAATCCAAAAGTTACGTACATGAGTGAAGGACCCCCTCCCCCCTATTGTAAAAAAAACCCCATTGAGCTGTTACGTATTTTAAATACGGTCCCTTATTGAATGATTTATTTTATTTCTTTTTCATTTTAAATATTATAAATATATCATACTTTTTGCAGCCCCTACCGACGAAAAAGCTAGGAAAAGTAATTGTAATCGGTGCAGGAATCGCTGGTTTGGCTGCAGCTCAGCAGATGCAACAGTTCGGCTTAGAAGTAATCGTCCTGGAAGCGAGGGTAAGGAATATATTCTTTAAGGGAATATCCATTAATTACGTGAGGATGATTTTTCAAATTTAAAACCCGCCACCCCTCCTTTTTATTCTAAGGATTCTTGAGAATTTTAAGACCCTCGTCCTTTTTACGTAAAATTTGATATTTTTTACTTAATATATCCAAAATGAAGCTTTTTATTCTCCTTGAATTTTTTTTAACCCTGGAAAACCTAGAAAACTTCTTGAATTTTTCATGAGAACCTTGAACTAAACTTTTATTTTATTTTATAACAGTTCTGTTATGGAAATGCGAGGAGTCATATTGATTTAGCCTATTATGAAAGAAACGTCTCGTTTAGAAGAAATCTTGCTACTGAAAAGTTTTCTTTATCAAAATATAATTTACCTTTTGTGCATTACAAAATAAATACATTTTAAAGCACTTTTTGCAGACTACCAATTTTTTATAGGTGTCAATGATCATACTTTAATATTGTAAATAATTCTGTAAGTTTTTTTATTTCTTTCCGCTAATATGGAATATTGAAATATACTTTTTTTGTGATATTTACCTTACAAATTATAAAAATTATTAACTGAAAATTTCAAAGATTAACTCAATTTGAGAATTAGAATGTATTATGGCCATAGAACTGATTTTTCGAAGAGTTTTGACTACTCGGATTTTGAGTGTATAACAGATTTCAAAAGGTTTCAAAATATTTTTAAGGATTTTAAAATATTTCGAAATATTTGAAAGGATTTTAAACATTTAAAAAAGATTTCACGGTTTTTATAAGATCTTAAAACTTTTAACGCAGATCTAAATGATCTAAAAACATTTTAAAATGTTTCCAAATTTTTTCGAAGATTTAAAATTATAATCATAATATAT
>JAAAKG020159131.1:0-29637 GCA_010014905.2 Druon quercuslanigerum | reverse complement strand
TCTCTCCGTAGCTCAGTTGGTAAGAGCATCAGACCGGAAATCTGAAGGTCCTGGGTTCAGATCCCAGCAGAGATAGACATTTTTTTCACAATCTTAAGATTTATCAATATTTTAATAATATTGATACAGACCAGTGGACAAATAAAATTAACATCTAAAATTATTAATAAAATATTCATATGAAACCCAATTTTGTATCAATTTTAGTCCAACTTGTTCCTTCTTCAGGGCCAGTGTGGTTAGTGTTATTTAAGCTCTTTTTTCTCGATTAAATTAATCCAGGAAGCGACAAGGGGTCAAGAAAAAGAAATTCCGACAGGTGCACAAGTCATACGTGTTACGTCGGATTGTTGAAAGATTGGCGTTTGATAATCACCAGCCACCCGATGTAATGACTGTTCCCATTCCCGAAATCTTTTCTCGCGACCTGTCTCCCTATATCTTTCTTGTTTCGGTGCCAAGATGGAAGTTTATTGCTGGGGAAGGGCGATATAAAGAGGCGAGCAAATTCCTTTATAAATTACGCGAATAACTTTAGCAGCCCCTCAGTTAATTAAACTCCAGTTTACATTTCATCACTGCCGTCTTCAAGAAAAACGAAATTAAATAGAAAAAATTCAGTTGGGTCAGGAGAGAATTGATTTTCTCGAGAGGAGTTTTAAGGAGCCGTTAAAAAAGATCAAAGTAATCATTTCTTTCCTCGAGATTGTTGAAGTTCAAGTAGGTTAAAAATAACTGAAACTAAAGATGCAATGCTTCTTGAAATGATCCATTTGGGAAAATGTTAAGAATTGTTATAAATATTTCAATATCAGTATAATTAGATTAGAATTTTGATTTTTATCTAATATTTTCTTATGTTTATAAAATAAAGAAATAAATTAAGAAGTTGATTTGGAATTTTAAATCGTAGTACGATATTCGTTAGAGAAACACATTAAAAAAAACGATTTTCTGAATTAAATAAGAATATTCATTGACTCTCAGTAAATGAAAAGATTCTTTAATTAGAAGAAATTTCTCCTGACACATTTTTGGTTACTTTCATTTTAAACAAATATTTTTCTGAGTGATTGTGAATTTCTGAGTCTTTCTGATGTTTTCCATCTTCGATACTGATTTATTTTGAAGTTAATTATAATTAAAAATTCGCCAAATTGTTCAATTTTGAATGTTTATAACTTAAATTCATGATATTTTGAACATCTTTTTGAAACTTCACAGTTGAAGATTGTGGAAAATGTTTTTAATTTAGAATGATGTAATTTTGTTTTTTTATAATAGTTCAATTTTAAAGATTTGTAATTAAAAACACTTCAACTTTAAAGATTTATAAATAAAAAATATTAAATTCACATAATTTTGAAGATTAAAAGTTTGAAAGTTTAAGTTATAAAACTTCCAGGCAAAACTTAAAACCTGCATTATTTTTGTACTGTCAATTAAAAACTCTTCAATTTTCAAAATTTATATTTTAACCCATGTAATTTTGAAAGTCTTTTCAATATTTCAATTTTTGACATTTACAATAAAAACTGTTCAATTCCAGCGATTTACAATGTAAAATTCTTAAATTAATAATATTTAAAATTAAAGATTCATTAATTCAGAATTGAATATTTACCATTGAAAATTCTTTAATTTTTAATATTTTAAATTTAATATCCTTCAATTTATAATGTGTATCTTAGATTGATGAAACTGTGATTGTTTATTTATTTATTAAAATTTTGAAATAGTTCAAATTTTAACATTCGAATTGGGAAATTCTTCATAATAAAAATATGTGTGAAAAAATTCTTTAATCAGGATGACTTTGAAGATCAAAATGTACAAATAAAAATTCCTTAATTTTAGTGATTTTAAAGACGAAAACCAAAGAGTTTTTAATTCTAAATAATTCAAATTAAATAAATTTCTATTTTAAAATATAAAAATTACGGAATTTTTAATTATAAAACTTAATATTTGCATTTTTTATTGCAAACTTTCAAAACTGTTATACCTTCAATTTTAAAGATTTACCATTCAAATTTCTATATCAGTTTTGAAGAATAACATTGGAAAATTCTTGAATTTTGAAAATACGTAATTGAAAATTATTCAATTTACAAGATTTATATTTCGAAGGTATGTAATTTTGCACATTTTTTTGGAATACTGAAATTTTGAAGATTTATAATTCACAATTGTTCAATTTGAGCGATTTGCAATGTTAAATTGTTCAATTTTTAAGATTTATAATTAAAGATTTATCAACTTGAAATTTTAAAATAATTGGAGTTTAAAATGATGTAATTTTGAATTTAAAAAAATATGTATTTCAACTTTAAAGGTTTCGAATGGAAAATACTTTAATTTACACGATTTGGAATTTAAGATTCTTCCATTTTTTATGTTTATAATTCAGAATGATGTAACTCTGAACGTTTTTATTTTTGGGAATAGTTCAATTGAAAGATTTATAATGGAAAATTTTTCAGTGTTTCAGATGTATAAAAAATTCTTCAATTTGGAGGATTTTGAAGATCAAAAGTCCAGAATCTTCAATTCTAAAATTATGTAATTTTACAGTTATTATAATATTTAATTTAATATATTTAATTATTTAATTTTAAGTTTCGGGTCAGAATAGAATTTTGTATTTTTCTTTTTAACAGTTCAATCTTGAAGATTTAAAATGATCCATTTTTAGGATTAAAAATAGAAATTAATAATAGTAATAATAATCGATTAAAAAAAAATCATCTGTTTCTGTTGATGATTCAACTTGTTTTTTTTTTGTAAAAAATTTAACTGTTTAGTAAAAGAATTTTCAGCTTAAGAATAAAAAAATCGGGTAAAAAATTTAAAAAATAAACTGATTTGTGCAACATGCATTTTTTATGGAAAAACACTTCTCTTAAATGAAGATGTAACTATTCCATTGTTAGTTTACAAATTTAATAACCACCTACTTCTCTAAACTGAAGATGTTAATATTCCATTTTTAGTTTAAAAATTTAAATATTTGGTTAATATTTTCTGGAGCGAAAAAAAACAAACTAAAAATTATCAAATTAAATAATGACTCTAGCATTACATCCATTTTTCAATCTACTAAACAGAAAATTCAACTATTTTATGCACAATTTAAGTATTTTGTTGAAAATTGGTCTTTTCTGGTTGCAAATATAACTACATATTTGGTTGAAAATGAATCTGTTTTAGTTGAGGATTAAAGTATTTTGTTAAAAATTCGATTAGTTGGTTAAATCCAAATGTTCAATATCCTAAATTAAAATATTGTTTTTCTTGAAAAATCAACTATCAAATTTTTCGTTGAAAATTTATAGTTTTAGAAGGAAAGCTCAACTCATGGGTTAAAAGTTGAACTACTTTCTCAGATTTTTTGGTTTGAAGATTCATCATTTTAGTTGAAAATTCCTGTTCTTTTCGGTTAAAAATTTATTTTTTTCATTGAAGATTCAACTTTTTTGTTTAAAATTAAACTGTTTTAACGAACTCTTTTTTTTATTGAAGACTTATTAACTTAAATGAAAATTTAACTACACCATTATTTTGTTAAAAGTGATCTTTTTCACATTAAAAATTCAACTATTTTTTAAAAAGTTTTTAGAAACGAACACAATATAAACAAAACATTAATCAAATCAAATTTAGACTAACATCACATTCATAATTCAAAGAAGTATTTAGTCAACCATGTAAGTAATTTGTTGTAAATTCTTTTTTTTTTTTTGTAGAAAATTAATCTTCTTGGTTTAAAATGGAACTATTATGTTCAAAATTTATGTATTTTGTTTATAATTCATCTTTTCTAGTAGAAAATTATCATTTTCTGGTAGAAAATTATTTTCTGTTGAAAATTTATCGTTTTGGTTGAAAATTTAACTATTTAGTTTAAACATTCACATATTTACGACTGTTTTATTGAAAAATAATCTGTTTCGATTAAGGATACAACTCTTTAGTTGAAAATTCGTCCTTTCTGGGTGAATTCAACTGTTTTTAAATTAAAATAAAAAAAATTTTTGGTCAAAAAAATAACATATTACATTTTGTGATAAACTTTTCGTGGAATATTCAACTATTTCGTTAAACGTTTAAATAATTTGTTAATTCATAAGAAATAGTAAGTAAGAACAATATTTTTTAAGAGAAACGAAAGAAATAGTGTCATTAGCAGACAATTTTGGGAAAAAAAGTTTCTTTAGTGTCGTTTTTTTCGAAATACACTCAACTCCCGAAAGAAGAACTCCCGGTTCACGATATTCCTAGTACTGCTGACATTTGCAGTTTCGTTATGACAAAAACCGCGGGACCGAAAGAGAGGGGATGTTCAGTCGAGCGTGACAAATAGCTCTAGGGCCGCTCTCTCAGCGAATTAGTGGCATCATATTGCGTCATGTGTCAAAATGCAACTCCAAGCCGTGCTCGAAATCTTTCTTATACCGGGAATTAAGTGTAGTAGCAAAATAATCTCATCCCTAAAAAAAAGTGGCAAATAGTGTGAATAGCGTGGTGAGTCCGAAGCTTGGACAAGTTTTAAGAAGACTTGGTTTACTCTTCGGAAGTTTTTAAGTTAAAGATCCTTATGCAAGTTGCATTCTGCATTGAAAGAAAATGAACTATCTAAAGTATTTCTTCGATCGTTTTCAAGATTCTGAGTAAAGATTCTTTCTTGAAAAACGTGCGCTTGTAAGGAAGTGGGATTCCTTTGTAGAGTATAAGGAGTTTAGGCATGTTAATTCATCGACCAGAAGCAGCGAAAAGGAATTACTGGCACTGCTAAGAGAAATCGCAATCCGTGGTGAAGCGAGTGAATTAATTATGAGGAGAATGCTGAACACGCAAAGCTTGCGTACCTATAAATATTCCTTTTGTCGCGTGCGTAGGCATCCAATGCCGATTAGTTATGAAACGACTGGTACCCGATTTAATTTTCTTCTCAATACTTCTCTGGCCCACGTCTCAAAACAAAACAAAATATTATAATAACAGGGTGGCCGCAAAACTGAATTTTTTACAATTTCATGACTAGTGACTGCCCTGACCATTTTTTTGTTTTACTGGCCATTAATATTCAGAGATACACAACAATTTCAGATTAAAATATGTAATTTTTTAATCAAAGAAGATGACTTCTGTACTAGAAAAAGGAACCATTTATTTAAAAGGACGAATTTTTAAGAAGAGAATAAATATCCACCAAAAATAGTTGCATTTCCAAAAATAATTTTCAACAAAAAAAAACGTCAACGAGGACGAACTTTCTGTCTAAAGAGACCAATGTCCAACAAAACAATTGAATTTTCTATAAAAAAATAATTGAATGTTGAAAATTCGTCAGTTTTAGCAGAAATCAAATTTCTTTTCCTAAAAATGCAATTGTTTGGTTAAAAATTAATCTATTTTAGTTTAGGATTCAAGTCTTTTGTTTTTTGTAGAAAATTAAACTTCTTGTTTGAAAATACAAATATTTGGTTAAAAATGTATGTATTTTGTTGAAAATTAATTTTTTTGGTGCAAAATTAATTTTCTGTTTTTAAAATGTAACTATTTGGTTGAAATGAGAACTGTTTTGCAGAAAACTCATCTTTTTGGATCAAGATTCATCTTTTATGGCTGAATTCAACTGTTTTTTATTTAAAAACAAAATCTTTTCTTGGTTTCAATATCAACTACATTTTTTTTTTAAATTCATATTTTTTTGTTAACAATTAAACTACTTGATTAAAGGTTGAACCACTTTGTTAAAAAGGTTAATGTTGTTAATATTTCATCATTTTAGTTGAAAACTTATCCATGATGTTTTTATTGAAAATACTATTTCAGTGGAAGATTCACCTGTTTATTAGAAAATTGATCTCTTCAGTTAAAATCTGAACTATTTTGTTGAAAATTGATGTTTTTAATCAAAAATTCAAACATTTGTATATTTTAATAGTAATTGAATAGTTTAATACTAACCCTAATAGTTAAATTTTCTACGTACAAAGATGAATTGTGAACCAAATAGTCGATTTTTCAAATAAAATAGACGAATTTTCAACCAAATAGGTGAAATTAAAAATTAAAAACATGAATTTTCAATCGAATGATCGAGTTTTTAACAAAAAATATCAAAATTAAACTAAAAAAAAGTTGCATATTCCACAAATAGTTCAAATTTCAAGCAAACAGTTGAATTTTCAACAAAATAATTAACAAAATAGTTGAATTTTTACCCAAATAGTTGAATTTTCAACCTACAAAGATGATTCTTAAAAAATATATATATAAGTTGATACTCCAAACAAAAAAGATAACATTTATACCAAAAGAGAATAATTTTAAAACCGAATAGACGAATTTTCAACTAAAATGATGAATTTTCAACCAAACTGAAAAATTTTCCACAAATTAAAATTGTTTCGTCAAAAAAGAAAGCAAAAGTTCATCTTAATTATTTAAGAAACGGCGAATTTTCTGTATAAGTGAAATTTTCAACTAGAAAAATGAATTTTCTACATGAAAAATTAATATACAACGAAACAGTTGTATTAAAAAAAAGGCGAAAATTTTAAACCAATATTTTTTTTCTACCAAAAAGACGAATTTTCCACTAAAGAAAATAAGATTTTAGCCAAAACTGGAAGTTACATTTTCTGTTTAAAAAAATAGTAATTTGAAACAAAAAAAAGACAAATTTGAATTGTCAATTTAACTGATCAATTTTTAATCAAATAAATCCTCTTTCAACCAAAGAAATTAATTTTCAACTAAAATTAAGTATCTTCAGCAAAGAAATATGTTTTTATACAAGTGTTTCAACCTTTAATCGAGTATTTCATTGTTCAACAAATAAGGCAATAATCAATATTTTAATAACAAAAATTGTATTTTTAAATAAAAAACAGTGAAATTAAACCAAGAAGGCAAATTCTGAATAAAATAGTTTAATCGACAAGTAAAGAAGATGAATTTTTTTACCAAAATGTAGCATTTTTATCCATGAAAGATGAAATTTCTACATAAAAAGATGAACTGCTTAAGCATTAAAGGACAAATTTTCCACCAAGAAAAATTTCAGTTGAATTTTCAACCAAAAGTTATAGCTATTTACATAATTGTTGAATTTTTAACCAGATAATAAAATTGTGAATTAAAATATAATCGTCAGGAAGATACAACTGCAAAAATAAAAAAATAAATAAAAATACAAAGCAAATAAATTACTAATGGCCGCAAAACTTCATTTTGAAAATTACATAATTTTTCTCTTTCTCTGGCCATTAATAGTCAATTACCAAAATCTTAATCTTGTAACATTTTTGATCTAGGATTTTTAACTTTAACATTACAATTTCAAATTTATTATCCTTGACAGATAATTAAAATGCCTCTTATAGCAACTCCCTGACTTTATTAGGATTTTTTTTCAAAATACCTGTTTTTTCCTAACCAATAAAATTTCCTAACTTTGCCCTGGTTTTCAGGTATTCCCTGATCTATGTCCTACCTGAAATGAGACTAAAATCTTTTTCAATTTAACACTTTTAAATTTCGTTGTTTTTTACTCGAACGTCTTGACAATGTAATCGCATTTCTTCTGCCTCTTCGAAAATGATTTTATTAAAACGAGTATGACAATCGCTGAAATCTTCCCCACGAACTTTCAGGAACAAATATCTCCTTTTCTCGGTTCTATCCGCACTCATTTCGAACTCAGCTTCCATTATAAGACTGAACTTATCTCCTCAAGTTTTATCTAGCGCATACTTCTCGTACTTTTTAAATTAAAGCGTTCCACCGACCAAGTCGTACGGAAAGAGAAGATCGCGTACCTTCCAGAAACACATCCAAGTTTTTCCATCAAATAGAACTTAGCGATATCCTCCATAATCTACCAAATTCGATCCCCTTGTTATTCGCTCCTCGATTAAATCCGAAGAATATAGTCGAATATTTTTCCAATCTCTCGGAAGAATAAGGTTCAAAAGAACTTGAAAATAGTCAAGATAACAAACAAGATTTCAAGTGGAATTCTTCTCTGCTAAAGGATAGTTGTCTTCTGAAGAAGATGCAAAGATTACATATCGAGAAATTCCTCAGAGAGTCAACTTCCTTCCCCCAGTTTAATATTCAAAGAGAAAGCAGGATCCCTTTTAGGTTGGTTCAATCGTGAAATATCAAACGTTGAAGGGAAGCTGGGTACACGATACACCTATATATATATATATATATATACTTCTTCTAACAAAGACGCAAAATTGCGAGAGGACGAGAGCAGAGAAAAGCAAAAGAGGGATGAGTGGGTGAGCCGTGAGTGGAGCTCTTAAAAATCCTACAGACAAAAGGATAGTGATAGTGGAGAACCATTGAAGAGGTTTGCGTTCGAGTGAAACCTCTCCTCCCATTTCCTTCTTCTCCATCACTCTTTCTTTCAATATTTCCGTTTCAGTCCTACTTCCGCACTTTTTCTTGTTTTCGGGCTCATCAAACTTCTGTTCTCTCGAAAGGGGACAAAGGAAATAATAGAGCTTCATAAACGGTCGGAATTAAAGATCCGCTTAGTCAATTCATGACCTGTAAGAAGGAAGCTTCAGTTTTTTCCTTTGAATGTTCTCGCTATTTGGCCTTAATCATAATCCTATTAGAAATTCTCTTGATGTCTGTACCAAGAATATGGAGATAAGGATTATGAATTTAAAAACTTGGATATACAGATGAAAATCTGTTTCTGTTGAAAAGCTTAATTGGTGCGGAACTTCGGCTACTACCGAGTTTCTAACCCCAAGATTAATTTCTCCGAGCACCGATACAACTCAAATTAAGACGCGTTATTTTTAAAACAGGGTTGCCACAAAATAACATTTTCGAAATTCCTTAATTTTCCCAGACCACTTTGCTACTGACCAGAAAAATGATTTTTTAATCAGGAAAAATATTTTTCTACCAAAAAGACGAATCTTCAACAAATACATGAATTTTCAACTAAAAAAATATACATTTTCAACCCAAACTGTAACAGTTATATTTACAGTTTAAAAAATTATTTTGTACCATAAAGTCGAATTTTCAACGAAATATTTAAGTATTCAAACCAAATAAATAAATTGTCAACCAAAAAGATAAATTTTTAACCAAGCACAGAGTGGTTCAATTTTCAGTTGAAAAAATTAAAGCTCAACCCCTCAAAAAAATCAACAATATAGTTACATTTAAAAAAAATAAATAAATTTTCAATTATAATGATGAATCTTCAATCAAAAAAAAAAAAGAATTTTGGAACAAATAGTTAAATTTTCGGCCAAAAAGATGAATTTTGAACAATAAAAATTAATTTGCTATAAAAAATGACGAATTTTAAACTTAAAAACAAATTTCACCCAAAATAGAGTTCATATTTTCAATTAAAAAACTTAATTTTAAACAAACAAAAAATGACGAAATTTCAAGAAAATAGTAGAAACATTAACCAATGAAATTAACTTTCAACAAAGTACATGAATTTAAACCAAAAAAGGTAATGTTCAACAAATTTTTAACGATAAAAACTAATTTTCAAGCCAACTAATTGAATTGTCAACTAAGTATATAAATTTTCAACAGTAGATTAATTTTCTATAAAAAATGACGAATTTTCAACTGAAAAAAAATTTCAACCAAAAAAGGAAATCATATTTTCAATTAAAAAACTTAATTTTAAACCAAAAAGAAAGACGAAATTTTAACCAAATAGTAACAGTTTAATCAATGAAACTAATTGTCAACAAAATACACGAGTTTTTGACGATAATGATGATCTTTCAATAAAAAAAAACTTTTAAACCAAATAGTTAAATTTTTTACCAAAAAGATGAATTTTTAACCCTAAAGATTAATTTTCTACAAAAAAGACGAATTTTCATCTAAAAAGATCCATTTTCAACAAAAAATAGTGAAATTTTAACCAAAGGAATTAATTTTTATCACATCTTCGATACAAAATAATTCATTTCATATCAACTAGTACAAAACTTTTAAACGAAATAGTTAAATATTTTGAGAAAGAAATTACGTTTCAGAAAAATTCATTAATTTCCAACCATAATGATGAATCTTCAATTTAAAAAATAAATTTCGAAACAAATACTTGAATTTTTCAACAAAAACATGAATTGTCAACAATAAAGAATAGTTTTATGAGTAAAAGGACGAATTTTCAAGAAAATGCATGAAGTTTCTACTAAGAAAGATAAATTTTCTAACAAATGGAACAGTTATAATTTCAGTAAAAAAAGTAATGTTTAACCAAAAAAAAATAACAAGAAATTTTCAACCAAATAGTTCAATTTTTAAACAAATATATTAATTTAAAATACTTTCTTTCAATAAAAAATGGAAGTCAAGTATTTAGTTAAAAAATTAATTTTTAGCTAATTAAAAACGAATTTTCGACAAAATAGTTCAATTTTCAAAAACAAATAGTTTTTGGGATTAAGATACGGAATCATAAAAAAATTACATTTTAGCAAACTAGTTTCACTTTCAACAATTTAGTTGTATTTTCAACTAAAAGTATAATAACTTTTATTTCAACCAAATATGATTTTAATTTAAAATCATAAACAGTTGAGCTCAGCCAAAGAATACGAATTTTGAACAAAATGTTTGAAAATCCTCAACCAAAAAAGATTAGTTTTCAACCCAGCAGTCGCATTTTGAGCAAATAAGATTAAATTTGTACTATAACAGATGAATATTTAACCCACGAAAGACGAATTTTCAACCAAGACAGATTTTTAACAAATTTCATCCAAAATATGGAATTTTCATGCCAAGAAAGATGATTTTTTCCAAAACCATTACATTTTCAACAAAAAAGTTAACGTTTGACCGAATAACTGAATCTTTAACCCCATATGCGAATTTTCAACCAAAAAGATGAGACTTTTTTGTTTTTAATAAAATTGTTTAATTTAGAACAAAATAATAAGCTTGTATGTTCATTCCCTAAGTTGATAAAATATTCAAATAACTTTTTCGACGTGAATATTTTAATCAATCAATTGAATAATGTGTCTGCACGATATGTTAATTATTTTTAATACTTTTCAGAACTTCAAATTCTTTGGCAATTCGACGTTTTCCTTCTTTTTAAATATCAGTCAAATTTCTCACATTTCAAACAATAAAAATAGCGAATTTTAGTTTTCGGGCATGAAAAATCAGGACTTACCTTGATCTTTTTCTGAAACTTTGACGGGCGGCGGCTTCTTCTCCGGGACCTTCGGTGAACAGTTTTTCCTCACTGGTTTCACAGTTAATGTAGATGGAACCTGAAAAGTAGATTTCATTTCGTTTAGGAACTTATCATTTTTTCGAAGAGCTCAACAGTTTTTTTAAATGGAAAACAATTATTTAGATGGAAAAAAATCATTTTTACTTCTTGACATTTCCAACAAACGATTCAGTTTATATATTCAGACACATCTTTATATTTTTAAGATTCAAATATTATTAAGGAAAATAATGAGTGGCCGTTTTAAATCGAAAACAAAAATTCCGGGTCGTTTTCCAGTTTTTCGCCGGTTCGCCAAACTTTTTACACGGCCAATTAAATTTAAAAATTCGAACTCTAAATCTAACCATTTTACTATTTAAATTAATGAAAAAATTAAAGCACTGAAGATTCAGTTCAAAAAATATAAAAACCATGTTATTAATTGTAGACTTCAAATATTCAGATTTAGTTCTAAAAATATAAAACCATTTCATTATTTTCAATTTTCTGAATTGATAAATCAATGAATAAATTAAAAAAAAATTAATTATAGTAATTTAACCAATTTTAAGCTAGAAACCTTAAAAATTGAACAATTCTATATGTTTAAACTCAACCATTTCTACATCAGAAGTCGAATTATTTTTATTTTAAATAGTTTGTATATCCTTGGAAAGTTTCAAAAATTTATTTCCAAGCCTTGAAAAATCTACATATTGTTTTTATTTTTTTTCTTCAAATTTAAAACTATTATTAAAGTATTTCATAACTTATGATTATCTTTTAAAATTATTCGAATTTCATATAATTTTTCAAAATAAAAAATAATTTTCAATTTCCCTAGCAATCTTGAGCAAACGTTTTTATATTTTTGATAATTTTCTATTTCAAACAATTAAATTTCAAATTATTTAATTTTTTACGATTTTTTAAAACTAATACTTTTCAAATGAACCAGTTTAATTTTTAACGTTGAACTCGGTTCAATTTTTAAAATAATAATTTAATTTATATTTACAGTTGATCAAGTAAAATTTTTTTATCCAAAATTTTCAATTTTAAACGTTTTTATTTTCAATTGTTTATGTCTTTCAAAACTGCATTAGAAAATTCTTCCAATTTGAAATGAACTCTTAAAAATAAAAATCTAAACTAGAAAATTTTGTTATGTAAAAGATTTTTGAATTACAAATTATAAACTGAACGTTATCATAATTAAAGATAAAAATTCAACTAATTATTTTTAAAAATGGTTAAAGTCGAAGTTGGACACATTTTTCTTCTACAATTTGTAAAATTCCCGGTCAAAAAATAAATCCACTCTCATTTCCCGGTCTCAAAATATTCCAGGTTTCCCGGTCCAGCGGCATCCCTGAGCATCATGGAAATTACGGAGGAAATACTAAGTTATATAAATGTGATCAATAATTTTTATAAATATTTTCTCAATTTTCAGATTAAATATACACATATTTCACATGAATAAATATACACATATTTCTTATTTTCCAGCAATTTGTAAAAACTTTAAATGTTCAGAGATTAAAAAAAAGTGTAAATAGTGCCACAACACTAAAAAGTAGTGTCAAAATAGTGTCCATCACCTTTTTCAAGTAATAAACTTATGTGTAGCCAAATTCAAAAGTTTATAGTCCAAAATCAAAAAGTGAGCAATAGAAAATTAACTTTATTTTAAAGTTAATTTTCCTGTTTTCCAATCTAATATTTTTTAGGTATTAAAAATAAACTGCAATGGTCATTTCAAATGGTATTCTTTAGTACATGGAATTTTTGGTAAAGAATTCATATTCTTGTTTGTTAAAAATTCTATTATTTGGTTGCAAATAGAGTAGCTTTGTTGAAAATTTGTTTTGAATTGAATTTTAATTAAAAATATTCCAGATGAAGAATCATAATTTTACTTCAAAAATCATCTTCTTGGTTAAAAATTGAAATATTTGGCTAAAATGTATTTTTTTATTTTGATGAAAATTAATCTTCTCACCTGAAAATTGTACTATTCCATTTTTGGTTGAAAATGAACTTTTTCCTGAAAAATTGAAATCCCCGAGTTGCAAATTCAACTGTTGTGTGGAAAATTAACAAATTGGTACGAAATTTACCTATTTGGTTGAAAACTGAAGTATTTAGATTATAAATCGTCCTTTTTGTCAAAAATAAATTTTGTGTGTTAAAAATGTAAATGTTTTGTTGATACTCTTCTTTGTTGGATAAACCTAACTGTGCTTAATATTCAATTAAAATACTTTAATTCCAAAATATCAATTCCATGGTTGAGGCTTAAATTTTTTAAAGTTTTTTAATAAAAGATTCATAACTTTAGTAGAAAATTTGCAGTTTTTTGTTTTTTGTTAAAAGTTAATTATTGTAGCTGAAAATTGAACTATTTTGTTTAAAATTCAACAATTCGGTAGAAAATGCAACTAAATTGATACAAAACAAAAACTGCTTTGTAGAAAATTTTTATTTATTATGGAAAAATAATTCTTTTAAGTGAAAATATAAGTATTCCATTTTTGGTTAAAAATTGATCTTTTTAGTTTAAAAACTTAAACATTTAGTTAAACAAATTTAGAAATGAAAAATATATGAACTAGAAATTAGTCAAAGAAAATTTGGACTATCGTGACATTCAATGTTCAAAAAAATTCTTCTTTTCGGGTAGAAAATTACATTTTTTGGTTGAAAATTCATATTTTTTGGTAGAAAATTGATCTTCTGTTTTGAAAATTTAACTATTTCGTTGAAAATTCAACTTATTGCTAAAAGCTCATCTTTTTAGTTAAAATTGCAATAGTCAGATTGAAAATGAATCTCGTTTCATTGAGGATTCTACTATTTTGTTGGAATTTTTTTTATTGAAAATTCAATTACTTGGTTGAAAATCAATCTGTTTTAGTTGATGATTCAAGTATTTCAATAAAATTCAATAATTTTAAGAGAATTCACAACCGTCGTGAAAATCAATTATTCTTCACATTTTAATACTTAAAGTACAGTTCAATTTTGATAATAATTAATTAATCCATTTTGTGATTGATTCGGAACCAATCTATTTAGATTATTACATTTTCCAAAAAGGAATACATAATAATCTAAAAATTAATACATTTCCAATATTGCTGATATTAAAATTGATTATTTTTTAAAAATTTAATTAAAAATACTTCTTTTAAGAATTTGAGGTAAATTATTTAAAACTCAATGGAAAGAATTCTTAAAATATTCATAAGAAAACCCAGAAGATCGGAACGAATCATGAGTTTAGAGTTATTTAAAAATTTGTATTTAGACTTGAAAAGTAATCTATTTTATCGGGAATAATTTTATGGAAAAAATCATGAAAAATATTTACCAATAAAAAACAGATTTCCAAACTATCTCAATTTTCGGCACATCAATTAATTTATAATTGGAATTAATCAACTAAAACCATCCTTCGCATTTTAAAAACTTAAATTTAAAATTCTTTTAATACTTAAAAATACAGATCTAAAATGGAACATTTTCGAAGTCAAATATTTTAGAATTATTACCTATGCATTGTAAACTGAATATTATCATAATTTAAATAGTTACCAATTTAAATAATTTATCAAAAAAGGTCAAAGATAAAAAGGTAATTTTAAATTAATTTACATCAAATATGAATTTGTTAATGTGCAGAATTTCTGAAAATAAAATCCAAAAATCCAACGACCAAATTTGTTCAACCACCATATAATTTTCCTATTGAAATTTGAAAAAAAAATTTTAATTCCTAACAAAGAAAAGAAAAATGAGAAGGCAACCATCGAAATTTTCCCTTCCTTCTCCTTTTTATTTCTTCCGTCTTTTTTATTTTTATTATCATCAAATCACAATATTAAAAAAACAATTGTAAAAAATAATCACCAACGTTTCGGTACTCATACAGCACCCTTATCAAGGCAAAAAATAAATAAATAAGATATTCGAGCAGGCAGGAACAGCAAGAAACCGAATATATTTTATTTTATTTTTTTTTGCCATTGATAAGGGTGCTGTATGAGTGCCGAAACGTTGGTGATTATTTTTTACAAATGTTTTTTTTTATTGTGACTTGATAATAGTAAAAATAAAAAAGACGAAAGAAATAAAAAGAAAAGGACGGGCATTTGGTTGACTGCCTTTTCTTTTATCTTTCCTCTTTTTTATTTTTGTCCAAAAAAGACAATTTTTTCTGTTCTTTTTTAGAATAACAATGTTATCTTTTTTTAAATTTCAATAGGAACATTTGATCATGGTTGTCTAGATTTTCTCGTTGAATTCTTTAATTTTAAACTTTGCCGTTAAAAAATAAATTCACTGTCATTTTTGGTCACCTTTTTCTATTGAAAAACCAAGAGAAAAAAGATCGGCTCACCACTTTCTCCGAACGTTCCCCCGAGGGCAGTCTCGCGATCGCAGCTTCAGGACTATCTTCAGGCGGTGGAGGTTGAACAATCCAATTATATTCCCTCTTCTCGACCGGCAGACCCCATCTCTCATACTCGAGACTCTGCGTCCTCAGTGTCTCATAACAGTCCAAACAAACCACCGCAAAGTCCCCATTCTCGAGCAGCAAACTTTTCTCCGGTTGTCGATGGTACCTCAGAAAAGGAAAGTCCTTCACCGGAAGAGCTCTAACTCGCTTTCGATAGGTGGTTATGCCACATACGTAGCAACAATAATCATGCGTGTTGTACTGCCTATCCGGGGCGTTGACTTGCTGACCACCCGTCAGAGATTCGTATCGGCGCCACTGCGACAGAAGCGAGTGATAGCAAAAGGTGCAGACAAGAGCCGAGCCGTCCTCTCGAAGTTGTTCAGCATTTGTCGGCGACTGGTGGCGCAAAAGCTCCGGGAAAAAGGGTGCATTGCGACCTTGCGGATGTCCGTACAATACTCTCGCGAGAGTAAGATCGCTGTGCAAACCGCAAAGGAAACAGTAAATTGAACTGCTCGACGTTCCCGGATTGCTGCCAAAAGTTCGCTCGGAACTTGAACTTGTCGGTGTGGCGATCGAGCGACTCACGTCGCCGTTTGGATGGGGACTAGGAATGTCGTACCTGAAAAAAAGCAATTACAAATTTAACTTCCTAATCAGGGTGTCTACTCGAATCGTGGGCGGAAAAAAGGTCCCGACAATTCCAGGGGGTTTCCAGTTATCTTGAGCTTTTTCGGCTATATATTTTTCATATTACGGAGCCACTCAAATATTTCGCATTATTTAAAAAAATTAACTCAGAATATTCAATTGATATGTTTCATTCAGAAAGCTTTGACAAATTATATTTCAAGATATTATTTAATATATTATCACCATAGAATAATTACGCAATTCAATAATACTAAAAACTTAAGTAATAATTTCTTGAATTTTTCTTATTTTAATAATAAAATAATTATCAATAAAATTAAAAAATTGGAACTCTAAAGCTACACAATTATTTTCAATTTAAATAGTTTTAAAATCCTGCAAAGCTGCTGTTATTAAAATTTTAAATTATTTTTCGAAATCTTTTAAACATCTTTAAAATTATTCGAATTCTTCCTAACTTTTTTAATTTTTTAATTTTTTTAAAAAGCTTCTCAATTTTTTGTTCGAAATCTGTAAAAATCTATATTTTGTTTTAAATTGGGCTGTAGGCTATTGCACCAATCCCTTCATTTAAATTACTTGAAATCATATCAAATTGTTAATAAATTTTAAATCTTTTCAAACCTTCTACATATCTCTTCAAACTAGTCTAATTTTGTTTAGGAATTTATAGGTCTTCAATATTTATCATACACCACAATTCAACAATTTCAATTGTAAATAAAATTGTTGCAAAAAGAACAATTAAAATTTTAACGTTAAAAGTTTATTTTTTTGTTTAATTTTGAATATTTGATTTATAATTACTGACTTTACATGAAAAATCAATATTTATAAATATTATTTTTCTTAATTAAATAATTTCCAATTTAAACTAAAACAATATTTTTAATTTAATAAAAGTCTTTAATTATGAATATATTATTTTTTAGTTATTTAAAAACTAAAAATAGTTTATGAAAATTCAATAGGGCGTTTACATTTGTTTAACTACTAAGACTTTCGAATTCAAAAACTTTAATTTTTAACATTTGAATCTGGAAATAATAACATTTTGAGCTGATTCCGAATTGTCTTGTAAAATCAATTATTAATCCTTAATCTATAGTTCAATTTAAAAAATCATTATAATTTTTATTCATATTTATCAACTAAAAAGGTTTTTCTAAATTGGTCGATTTCAAACGCTACTTATTTTTAATTTTGCAGGTCTTTAAAACTGCATTTCGAAATTCTTTAAATAAAAAATGTACACTTGAAAATTAAAATCCAAAATTTTAAATTTGTAAATAAAATATTTTTGAATTACACATTGTAAAGTGAATATCATAATATAACAATTTAACTGAATAATTAAAATACGGTTGAAATCAATCTTGAACAGATTTTTTTTTTAATTTGCAAAATTCCCGGTCAAAAAATAAATTCACGGTCATTTCCCGGTTTCCCCTAATAAAAAAGAAATCAAACAAATATTGATACAATGCGTATAACAGTAGAAAAATTAATGCCGACAGTCAAAACAGTTGTTAATTAGAATATTAAAAAAAAAATTAGAAAGAGGAAACTCACATAAGAAAGGGGTAAAACATTTTTACAAGGAAATACAACCTTTCTACAGTTGTAATTTTTTTAAACATGTACTTTCTTATAATGAAACGCACAAAATTTAACAAAAAATATAATGGAATACAAATGTCTAACTTTTTCCTGTATTTTCTTGTAGAGAAGTAATTCCTTTATTTCTTTGCCTTGGTCTACAAAATTTACTCCTACAAAGATAAAAAATTTTCATTTCCAGTTATAAAAACTGAGCTTTAAATTAAAACACTCATTTTTTTAATTTTTTAATTCAAACACTCAATAATTTACGCATATAAAATTGTTTTTGGTTGGTTAGTTGGTTAAACGCCGTTAAACTGCAAAATTAAAAAAATTTAACTTCAATGTAATTAATTCTTTCTCAATTGTTCAATTTTTATTTGCAATCAAAAAGTTATTCTTTTTTGACTTAGGATGACAAATATTGAGAACATTGCAAAGACATAATTTTAAATGACATATATTTATGGTGTCTAATTGATTGCTATATATTTGATGAAAAAAAGTTTAAACATAACGTTTTTTGTTTGTTTAGTAACAAATATTCATTACTGTCTTTTAATATTCTAACATTCATTTAAAGTTTGAACACATAAGTTTTCTTTGCATTAGCGATGATTTATATAGCCTAATTTAAAACTATCTCATTGCAATATTCTAAATAATCTAAATTTCTGTAGATTCTTGCAGTTTTAAATTATTGTAGGAAATAAAAACTACACTAAAATAAAAATATACACAATGAACCCAAAAAAGTACCAAATTCGCCCCAACAATAGAAAACAAGTTGTCTTTTTTCGATTCAATGACTTTCAATTACGTGGTTAATTGCTTCATCATTTCTAGATCCGGTCCTAGATCAATTTTATTTTCTAATTCAGGGTGGCCCTTTCAATAAATGAAATAAAAATTCCTGGTCATTTCCCGGAACGCAAACATTTTTCACGGTCAATGAAATTTAAAACATCGAACTCTAAAGCTAACAATTTTTCAATTTGAAGTAATAAAAACTGAGCTGCAAAATAAAGTACTCAAAGTGGAACTTTTGAATTTTAAACATTTTAAATTGAAGTTTAAAAGTTTTTTAAATAAAAAATTTTGTATTCAAACGCTCAATAATTTACATGTATAAAATGAAAGCCAAAAACACTTTTCAACTGAACAATTTAAAAATAAATGCAGCTACACTGACAAATTACAAAATTATAATTTAAGCAATTTTAAACTGGAAACTTTAAAGATTGAACGATTAAATATGTTTATAAGCTGAACACGTCCTAAATTACAAGATAAATTAATTTTATTTTGAATAGTTTGAAAATCCTTAAACTGCTTTCAAAATTTATTTTAAAATCTTGAAAAATCAGGTTCTTTAAAATTTTTTTATTTTATTATTATTTTAAATTTTTTCAGATTTTGATGATTCGACTTTTTCCTACATTTTTTTTTTAAATCCTGCGAAATTAAGCAAATTTCTTTAAAATCTTCCACATTCATTTTGAAAATGTTGTAAGTCTTTCTTAGTCTTCTTAAATTTGATCTTAAAATTCATTTTTCTAAATAAAAAATATTTTTCAATTTTCCTAGGAATCTTAAGAGTATATGATTTTTATTTTTTTTTAAGCCTTTCAAAATTCTCAAACAACTTTTTAATTTTTTGTGCAGATTCTACAAAAACCTATGTTTAGGGTATATTAATTTAAAAGATATTTAAAATTTGAAAATAGCTGAAAGGTCCGCGTTCTAAACCTGTTAACTATCAATTCAGAAATTTTATATGGCAAAGGAAAATCGCTAAGCGGGCCTATGCTGTAGATACAAACAAGCCAGTTCCGAAAATCCATTTAAAGAAAACTAGAAGGAATTTTGCCGTTATGTTTGCGACATATTAACGGCATATAAAAAATGTTCCAGAAAATACAAAAAAAAATCATTCAAAAAAATGTCAGTTAACAGGTTTAGACCGCGGACAGTTTAGTTTATGAATTTTCAATCCGGCGTGCAAATTTGTTTAAGCAATTAGACTTTCCAATTGAAACTGTTTAATTTTTAATGTTAAAATCTGAACATTCTTAAATTTTGAACTAATTCCGAATCGTCTTCTAAAATCAATTATTATTCCATCTTTAATCCTTAAAGTTCAGTTCAATTTTGAAGATCATTAATTTATATTCACATTTGATCATCTAAGAACGTTTTTAGCCACAATATTCTATTTAAAACACTTGCAATTTACAATCGTTAAGCATTTAAAACTGCATTTTAAAATTCTTTAAATTAAAATGTACGTTTCAAAATTAAAACCAAAAATGCGAAACTTTTAAAGTGTAAGATTTTCGAATTACGTATCTTAAACTGAATGACAATATATTTGAAAAGCATAATAATTGACAACTAATTATTTTTAAAAACAGTTAAAATCAAACTTGGACAGATTTTTTTCTTTACATTTGCACAATTCCCAGTCAAAAAATAAATTCACCGTCATTTTCCGGGGTTTCCCCGTTTCATAAAATTCCTGGTCATTTCCCAGTCCAGCTGCCAACTTGTCATTAGACGATTTACACTCTAAAACCTCATTAGAATAAGTAGCCAATTTCAGAGTGCTTTCAAATTCAGATGCCGTAAATCTGTAAAAGTGTACATCATGAATGGGTGGTGATTGAAACTAACCTTCGGCGTTCCAAAGGTACTCTCTCAGCATCCATATTTTCCCACTGTTGGGCCAAATGATTAACACAGTGGCTGCAAGCTAAAACTCTTCCATGACTGTCCATACAAGCATTTTCCGAAGTTCTTGCCATGCCTCTCAGACACGGAAAGTGCATAGCATGCGAATTCATCCCTTCGGGACTTGTCGATAACCTAATCAACAAAAATTATATGTCAGATCAGGTACTATAAACAATATTATTATATATATTATTTAGTCCCTATGGGATTAAATATAGGGAATAAAGGGTACTTTTTGTCACGATTATAGGATACTTTTTCACGCTTAAACGGTAACAAATTCAGGTTAATTCATTCAAATTGATTGTAAAAATATTTTAAAAATAAAAAAAAATTCCATTAACTTCCGTAAAATTAAAACAAATTTAGAGGAATTTAAGGTAAATAAGCAGAATTCGATCAAATTCATTAAAAATCAAGGCGAACTAAAAAAAATTAAAATGAATTGAAAAAAATGTTTAAACATATACACATATATTCAAGCAAATTCGAAAGAATTTTATTGAAATATCTAAGAGTTCAAGCTGAGGTTACAAGAATTAGCATCAATTAAATAAAAACATAAATTTTTTCTCTGCTGAAATAAATAAAACTGAGTGAATTTAGAAGAATGCAAGTAAATTACAAAATTCAAATGAATTCCTAGGAATTTAAGAGAATTCAGGATGAATTTCAATATATAATTGTGAATCTCTTCAAATCTTTGAAACCCTACTTAACCAAAAAAGTGACAAATGACTACAAAACAATTCAAAAGAATTCAAATTAAGTGGATATTTTTTTGAAAATCAAAACAATCCATTGAATTTAATACAATTGGAGTGAATTTCAAGGAGATAAAAGGCAAAAAATAACTCGTCCAAATTCATTTAAAAAAATAAAACTGAATTCACAACAAAACAAAGTGAATTCAAAAAATTCAACAACCAAAAATTAAGTTGAATAAGTTTAAGAACATTGAAGCGAATATAAAATAATTTGATGAAATGTATAAGAATTTAAAGGTGATTTTTAAAGACTTCCAGATGAATCAAACAAACACTTTTAAAAATCCACTGAATTGAATGAAATTAAGTGAATTTAGAAGAATGCGATAAATTAATAAGAATTCAGTGTATATTCCAAAGAAATTAAAATCATGTCAAATCTTTGAAACCCTAATAATTTCTAACCAAAATAGTGACTAATGACTACAAAAAACAATTCAAAATTATTCAAATAAATTGGATTTTTTTTTAACTGAAAGAATCCATTGAATTTTAATACAATTGAAGAGAATTTAGAGGAATTTAAAGAAAACAATTAAAGGAAATTCATAAAAAAATAAAACTGTCTTTAAAACAATAATCAAGTGAATCCAAAAAATTCAAAATTATAAAAAATCATTAGTTTCAATAAGTTTAAAATGATTTAAAAAAATTAAAGAGACTATAAAAGAATTTAATGAAATGCATAAGAGTTAAAAGTGATTTTGAAAGACTTCTAGATGAAATAAACAAAAACTTTTTAAAAATCCAATTAATTGCGTAAAATTTAAAGAATTAATAAGAATTCAGAAGACTTTCAAAAAATGCACGATAAAATAATAAGAATTCAGGGCGAACTCCAAATAAATCAATGAAAATATTTGAAAATCTCTTGAAATCTTTGAAACCCAACGAAATCCCTCACTCCTTGTGAATAAATTCTTTGAAATCCATTAAAATTAAAATTCCGAACGATGAATTTTTTATCCAAAATGATAAATTTTCAACAAACAGTTGAATTTTTTAATACAAAAGCTGACTTAAATAAAATAGATTAAACTTCAATAAAATAAATGAATTTGGAACCAGTAACCTCGAAAAGACGATTTTTTAGAAGAAAGTAAAAATTTCAATAAAAGTTTAAATTTCAAATAATAAATATGAATTTTTAACAAAACGATATGACTTTCCTACCATAAAAAAGAAATTTTAAATTCAAAAGGATGAATTTTCTATCCGAAAAGACGAAGATTCCACAAATAATTTAATTTTTGGACCAAAAAAAAATTAATTTTCAACAAAATAATGGAATTTTCAATAGAATATAATTAATAGTAATTTTTAACCAAATAGTTCAATCCTAGAGCAAAACAGATTACCTATTGTCGAACAAAAGTAGCATTTTTAACCAAAAAAAACTTCTCATCTAAGAAACCAAACATTTCATCTAAAAAGTTGAATTTTCAACAATAACAGAAATTTAATTTTCCACTAAAACAGACCCGAAAGTTTAACTTTAAATCAATTAATTGAATTTTAAAATAATCAACCAAACCGACTATGTACTTCAGAATTTTTCCATAAAAGAGACGAATTTTTTACAAACTGATTGAAGTTTAGGCCTGATAGTTGAATTACCAATCGGAAAAGCTGAATTTTCAAAACAAAACAAAATAAATATTCAACAACGGATGAATTTTCAATCAATTGATTGAATTAAACCAAAATCTCAAGCAAAAAGACGATTTTTTAGAGGAAAGTTGAGTGTTCAACAAGAACAATATTTTTCAACCAAAAATATGACTTCCCTACCATAAAACATGAATTTTCTATTGAAAAATATAAATGTTTAAGAAGAAATTGAATTGATTTTCAAATAAAAGAGATTAAAATCTCAACTGAAAACAGATGCATTTTGAACCAAATGGTTGCATTTACAATTAAGAAATACAAAATTTTTTAAGAGGTTATTAAAATTTCAACAAAAACTTCATTTTTAATAAAGAAAGATGAATTTTCAACGAAAAAGATGATTTTTCTAAAATAACAAGAGGAATTTTCAATCTAAAAGGTGAATTTTTTTATCCATAAAGGCGAAGATTTAACAAAACAGTTAAAATTTCGACCAAAAAATATGAATTTCCAACAAAGTAATTAAATTTTATACCAAATAGTAATGTTTCTTACAAAAAAAATTAACTTTGAACCAAAAATAGTTGGATTTTCTTATATACTTCTATTAATTCAGTTCGCATTTAGGCAAAAAAAAAACGGAAGGCACGGAACGTTTTTTTGAAAACAGGGGAAAAAGAGGAATTCTTTAAAAAAGGGGGAAAAGGAGAATAGAGGAATGAGCTCAGGGAAAAATGAAAAAAAAAAACAATTCCTCGAATTTTTCTGCAAAAAGTCGCAAAACTTCGTAAAAAATCGCACAGGGTATCGCACAGGCTGTCGAAATTTTACTTCACTTAGTGGGTTTGGAAGTACTATTTAAATGTAAGTATTCTCATTTGCTTGAAAGTTTGGCCAGGGGAAAGGAAAATGGCAGAAAACCACTTTCCCGAGTATTTTTTCTTTGGCTTAAAATGTTAACAACAAATAAGAATTGTTTACCATTCCATATGATTGCGAGGATAAAGCCTCTCGCAAATATAACACCTATAGTTTTGGCCCAGAGTGCCATTTTCGGGAGGACCGTTATTAGGAGAATTTCGTTGACTGGAGCTCGCACCCTTGACACTCGCCGTACGTTGTTTACTCGACGTTGACGACTTGTTCAAATCGTAGGGCTTGAATCTAATATCACTTCCGGTTGCGGAATTCGCTGGAGACTTAGTGGCTGCAGGTCGTGGCGACTGGCCTGAAATAAAGTCAAATTGTATGAAATTACTTTCCAGAAAAGGCTGGTGTGTCATCAAGCTTAATGTATGAGTACTATATTCAGGGTGACCACTCAAATTAAATAAAAAACTCCAGGCTACTTTCCGGTTTCCCCCATGGAAAATTACGTTTCTTTCGGTTAACTTTTAAGCGTTTATAATAAATATTATTATGAAATAATAATTGCTTTATAACATTCAATTTAAAAAGAATTAAGAGTTTAAAAATCGGAAGGTAACAGATATAATGTAAATTATAGTAGAGATTCCATACCTCAGATCTCAAATTGCTCTCAAAACGCGTGAAATAGGATGATTTTTGAAGAAAATATAATAACTGAGTGAATTCTTCTAAACAACATTAATGCAGGTACCATATTCTTAAGATTTTTAGTCGAAATATATAGAATTCTCAAGAAAAGAGTTCACTTTTCTAGATAAAACGTCAAATGTTTAAACAAAACATTTTACTTTTAACCCAAAAAGAAGAAAAAATACAACCAAAAAGTTGAACTTTCAATAAAAAAAATAGTTCAACCAAATAGTTCAACTTACAAACAATAAAAAAAATTTTCAACAAGATAATTGAATTTTTAACCGAGTAGTTACATTTTCAACCCAAAAAGACGAATATGTTAGAATTTAGTTGAATTTTTAACCAAAGAAGATAACTTTTCTACCAAAAGATGGATTTTCAATCCATAAAAATAAATTTTGTATCCAAAAAGATAAATGCTGAACAAAACAGTTGAATTTTCGACCGGTAAAAAGAACGTTTTAAAAAGACAGTTTAATTTTTTTACATAATTATTAAATTACCAACCAAATAGTGGAATATTTTCCAAAGACATGAATTCTGGGCCAAAAATAGAACAGTAGACTTTTCAATTAAGAAGAATTAACTTTATTACAACTTTATCAGCTTTCGATAAAAAATATAATTTTTGAAGAAAATGTAGTTGAATTTCAAAAAAATTAATTACACTTTAAACCAAGCAGTACAATTTTTAACCAAAAAAGATGAATTCTGGTTTAAAAATATGAGAGTAAAGTTTACAATTGAAAAAAATTAACTCCATAGGAATGGCATTTTCTACCCAAAAAGACCAATATTATAAAAAACAGATGATTTTCCAGCGAAAAATTACTTTGTAACAAAATAGTTAAATATTCACCATCCAAAAGAGATGAATTTTAGACAAATAATCTGATAGTAGAGTTTTCATTGAAAAAAAATTAACTTTCAACCATAAAACACGATTTTTCAACAACAACAAACGAATTTCTTTAACATTAGATGAATTTTGATGAATTTTGATGAAAATTTCATTTGTTTAGTTGAAAATTTGTCTTTTTAAATTCAAAATTAGTTTTTTTTAATAGCTGATAAAAATAAAAAATAGACCGATTAGTAGAATTTTGAACCAAAACAGATGAGTTCGGAACCAAAAATATAATATTCGATTTTTCAAACAAAATAATTAAATTGTCAACCAAATAGTAGAATTTTCAAGCAAAAATATAAAGTAAACTTTTCAATGAAAAAGAATTCACTTTCAACCAAAAAGACGAATTTTCTTCTTAAAGACCAATTCTTAATCCAAAAGTACCAACTTTCTAACTAAAAAGACGATTTTTCAAAAAACAGTTGATTTTTTGAACAAAGGTATGAATTCTGAAGCAAAAATATAATACTAGGCTTTTTAATTGAAAAGAATTAACTTTCAACCTACAAATTTAGATGTTTTTATTGGTTTCAATTCATTTATTTCTCATTTAAACAAATCAAACAAAAAAACGAATAGAAGGAAAATTTTCTTGAAAAACAGGGGAAAAAGAGGACATTGTTAATAAAGAAGAAAAGAGTGAAATGTGAGGGTAAAGTCTGTGAATTAAACAAATCGCAGTTAAAATTCTGAAAAAATCCTGTCGATCGTAGTTTAGCAGAAATTCATATTTTTGTGACCCAGAATCTAAAATATAGATTCGAAATTGTTTTTGGGAAATAATTTTCAAATTGTGCTCTATTTGCAGGGTGGTCACTATTTTTTAAATTTTCGACTCCCCGCTTTCTCCTGGTAAATATTCTTTATTTCACCTGGTTTGGAAATAAATTAATTTTCTTCGCGAAACCAACAGAACGCGCGCAAATCGCGCGTTCATGTCTCTAGATTTCTATTTCCTCACATGAAAATATAAAAATTCATTATTAAAGCAATTTTTGAATATAAGGTTTTAAATATTTAAATAATAATAATAGTTTTGAATTGCAAGCGTCTGAAATAAAAAATATATAAGAATTATTTTGGACAGTTTAATCAGAAAAAGAATTTGAGTTGTTTCATTTCTAAGACGAACCACTGGAAATTAAACAATTTTAATTAGAGAATCACGAAACTAATATGTCTTTAGAACGTTAAAAATGGAGCATTTTAAAATTCGAATATTGGAAATTAAGTCATTTAAAATTCAGAGGAATTGAAATTGCATTGTTTATAATTAAAAGCGTTCAAAACAGGTTAATTAGAGATTGGAAACTTTCGAATTTCAATAAATTTAAATTCAAAGTAATTGAAATTTCACAATTTATTATTCAAAACTAAATGAATCTTTCAAAGTGAAAATTATAATTCAACATTACATCTGATTAAACATTTTTTTCTAAAATGAAAAAGTGAATTGCATTATTTAAAAAAAAAACTTTCAAAATAAATAGTAATTAAAAGTGAACTGAAACTGAAAGCAAATTTTAGTAAACATAAATAGAATTATTAAAACATTTTTATACTCTTTTTTTTACTCAAAATTAAAAACTCTAAAATTGCAACCATTTAAAATTACAAAAATTATCCATTCATTGAAGTATCGATTTCAGATAGTTTAATTTTCATCTTTTTTATTTTAAACTCGATTTTTAATGTTTTAATTTCAATTATCCGTTTAGAATTATTATTCATTCTAGAAATTTTCGAATCAAATACAGTGCCTTGCCATATTATTAGATCCAAGCTAAAAAATTACAATTTTTACATTTTGTTTAGTTTGGATCTAATAATATGGCAAGGCACTGAATTTTTCAATTTGAAATGATTTATTTGTTTATATCTTCAACTAAAAATCGGAGAATTTTAAGATCTTACATTGCTATTATATGATTTCAGTTTTTGAAATTGTATAATACGATTTTAAGCTTTTCAATTTGAAATTGCTTTACATTTATATCTAAAATTATTAAATTTAAAACTATCAAGGCTTTTAATATGACATTTTGAAATATCCAATAGCGAAATAGTCCTGAAATTTAGAATATTTGAATTTGAAGCCTCCAAAAATTAACCTAAAAATTAATTGAAGAAAAAACTTTAGTTTCAAGGCCTCAAAGATTAAACTGTATTAGAAATGCACATTCAAAACTATAATTTTAAATTAAAATGATAGAAATTAAAAAATAAAATTATAGTAATTTTAAAGACGATAAATATATTATCAATAAGTATCATATTAGTAATATCAAGTGACAGTTAAATTGACTGGATAGTTTTTTTTTACCAAAAGATGTGATTTCTATCAACAACAAAAATCACTGTCATTTTCACCGTTCAAAACTGCAGAATTTAAAATATTGCGAGAAAAAATGTGAACCTTTAAATTTTAATCATTCAAAAAACTTTGACCCAGAGCAAGAAGTGGCCAAATTTTATATTTAAAGACATGCCAATTATAAGCAGTTTACCTATAGCAATTGAGATTACTTATTTAAATACTATCTTAAATATTTAATAATACAATTTTCGCTCTCTCAAAAAAAAAAAAAAAAAAAAAACGGAACATTCATTCAAGAAATACTACTTTCTAAATTTAAAACACAAAATGATCTTCTAAATTGTACAAAGATGTTTGGCAATGACAGTACTTATTGCAAAAGTGAAAGCAAATTGCCGGCTTTTTCCCGGTGCTCAAACTTCTAGGCTAACTCCCAGGTTTCCCAGTCAGTGGCCACCCTGCAAAACTTTTAATGAGATTGAACTCTACCTTGTCGTAGAAACTCGGCAGGTTGCGCCTCGTGCTTTTGAGGAATGGATTTATAACAGAGCGAACAAACTTGCACCATTCCTTGCGGACTGATCGGACTTGCTCCCGGTGGAGCCCTCATCGAACAAATGAAGGGGTAGAATGCCTCCTTTTCCGGGTTTGGACAACAATAGAGTAATCTAATACTGGAGGATGGATGTTCCAAGGCGCAGGTGTAACAGATGAAGGTGGTGTCCATCATAGGCGCCTGTCGTTTTCGAAGAGTGTAACCTCGTTCGCTGTGCGGAACGCCCTGGCGTGAATAATTCTTCCACTGTTGTATAAGATGGTTTTGGCACGCGGAACAGGCCTGAAAAAGAGAAAACGAGTTTTTACCCAAAAACAACATTATCACAACCGGCTGGTTTCAAAATGCCATGAATTCGAGATCTACTTTTGAAAACAATCGAGGTACAGGCCTTACAGTCCCTATGGAATAAAATATAGAGACCAAAGGGTACTTTTTGTCACGCTCATAGGGTACTTTTTTCGCGATCAGAGGGTAACAAATTCAGGATAAATTCCAAAGATTTCGGAACAATTCAATTTACATTCAAAAGAAATCAAATGAATTGGGAAAAATGATAAAAATAAAAAAAAAATCTATTGATTTCCGTAAAACTGGATCGAATTTAGAGGAATTTGAGACCAAAGAGAAGAATTCAATGAAATTCATACAAATTGAAGGTGAATTAAAAAAAACCAAATGAATTTAAAACAATTTGAAAAAAACTTGATTGAATTCAGTAACTTTGGAATAAGCGCACGAAAATTCAAGATAATTCAAAGAATTTGATGAATTCCAAAGGATTTTAAAGAATTCAGGATGAATCCAAAGAAATATTTCAAATCTTTGAAACTCTACTAATTTTAACACAAGTAGTGACTAATGATTACAAAACAATTCAAGATAGATTCAACAAAATTCAAAAGAATCGGAACAGTTTTAAAAATAGAAAAAATTTTGATTGATTACAATAAATTTTGAGTGAATTTAGAGAACTTTAAAAAGAATTTAGAATAAATTAATAAGAATTCAGGGTGAATTACAAATGACTTGTTAAAAATATTTGAAAATCATGTCAAATCTTCGAAACCTTACGAAATCACTCATGTCTGGTGAAAAATTCTTTGAAATCCATTAAAATATTTATTATATACATAATATTTATATAATATATATGTGAATATTATTATATAATAATATTTATACTTAAAATTATTATTAAACCC
>JAAAKG020159120.1:0-29638 GCA_010014905.2 Druon quercuslanigerum | reverse complement strand
AGAGCTTTGTGCCACGACATATTGGACAAAGCCTGGTTTTTACCCCACCATTGACCGACTGCGTTGCAGTCAAGTGCGCGATGGGGGGACCTACAGCTTAAGGTGGGTTTCGAACCACCAGAACCTCGGTAAAGGTACATAGAAAAATTTTCCAGAGGTACCGGCTCAGGGATCGAACTCCGGACCTCTGAGGTGAAGTCCGAGCATCTAACCACTGAGCCACCGAGGCTCAGTATTTAAATTATCATTATTATTATTATTATTATTATCTTGGGCCACCTTCAACCCACAGATACTAATGACCTGGTACTTCAAAACTAAAAATGTTCGCGAAAAGCAGCAACTGATTAGTACATAGATTCGTTGGTGTCAGTTGTTGTATCAGAACTCTATATTATGCTTGCGCATTGTTCATAACTCTTGAGTATCCACTCCGGAGAGCCCGTCTATAGAAATCCGACTATCACTCTAGAGTAGCACTATAGGGATCCAATATTCACAATGGAGTACCCGCTTATAGGGATCAAAGACTCAAAATGTGAATTTTATGTTCATAAAATGGTGAGGGAGAAACAATGATGACAATGGTACAAAATTTTAGCCACTATCATTGTTGACGCCCATAAAACTCCGGTGGATGAGGCACGTGTTCAGCAATATCGCTTTATGAATAAGATGTAGCGAATTTCGAGCTCGCAGATATTTTCTCGGCGCTTTTCAGTTCTTAGCCCTCTTTAGGATACGAGTTATAGCGGAAACTTAGATGGATAGACTATTCATTCCATGCAGTCGTGCAACTCTGTCCTTTTCTAGACAAAACCACTATGTCTCTAGTTCACTTAACCTATGAAAACCACAGATGCTTAACCTAAATTTAACCATTTTTTCGGTACTGGGTCGTACGCCATAATTTTGAGTCTTTTTTTGGCCATTTGCCTGTCCATGAGAGAAACGTTTTTCATCTACCAAAACGTCCTATTGTCATTCTTTCTCGCGATCGCTATCTTATATTGTCGCTGTCTCTCTGCCCAGACCATTAGGCTCTGCTTAGGATAATAAATCACTTCGTCCAGGTTCGAAAATTTTGTTTAACTATTATTATGTGGGCGAATGATCTCTTTCACGTAGCGACTCAGTCTCTGATAACGATTGCCCTATCGAAATTGGTACAACGGTCCTAGTTTTGCTCTTATTTTGCTAACCTCGCTTTAAAGTCGAAACTTCCATGGAGAGTCTGACATCTTTCTTAGGGCATAGTTGCTAGTAGCCTGGTTTTAGAGTTTCATGCTCATCAACCTTTCACACGCGGCCGCAATGCAATATGCAAGAGTATCAAGGTCTTCAAGTTGCTAACTAACCTGAGAAGGTCTTCATTGACACTAAATTTCGGCAGATCCTTTCAGATTGATGGTTCATGACTTGCGAACTCTAGGACGGCTTTAGCGAAGCACACCTTGAGACGCAGACTTTTCTCATCAAGCTCTTCAATGATTTCAGCAGGAGCAGGGACAGTCGCCCTGATACATCCCCCAGACCTTGCCCCCGCTCGTTCCTAGCCTCTCGTGTAACGGGTGTACGATCCTCCTCTTCCACCGCATGTTCAGGATGTGCTACAGGCGATATTAGTTATTGTTGTAAATGTTTTTTAATTTGTTGCTTCTTTCGACTTTGGATACAAGATGGCGCCGCATAATGGATCCTCATTTATCAAAAAGCTGAGTCTCTGTTACTCTATGGACCAGCTCGGGACGAATGCCTACGATGAGACGATGTTTCTCGCTCCTTAATGGTCCTCCTGGTGCTGTTGCCCGAATGTTACATCTGATCACGTCTTTATTTACTTTTAGCGCCCACTTGGTCCTCTTTTTGGCCTGCGCACTAGGGCTTTCCTGGCAAAACCGTTGCAATCCCAGATCTTATTTCATTGATAGTTTTTCTAAGGAGCAGGTTCCTATCTATATTATAACGCCTTCCTTGGCCTACATCGTCTTCAGTTACTGTTACATACTGTTGATACAATGCTAGAGGAAAATGCGCCTCTTCAGCGTTCTTGCTTTTTCGGTCAAAATTCCACCACAGCCGAATGAGGTAGAGGCTTTTTGTTGAAAGCTAAACAAGATATCCCGATTTGTTAATCCCGAGATTTGTTATGCAAATCTTTCGGCATTTAACAAGGTATCCGTGACTAATATACTTGCCGTCTTCATTCTCTCTACTAATTTTTGGTGGTTTTGTGTTCGAAAAATGAGCTTACGACTCTTGATATCGCCACACGTACGTTCATCATTATGCATAAGAGCTTGCATATCAATTGTACCTAGTACAGCTTACATTGTTGCGAATGGTAAAGACCCTTGCCTGAAAATGGTTAGGCATCACGAGATTATTGGCAAAGAAACTTTCCTTTACAAAACCGCGGAGCAAGCAGCTGAGATCTTTGGCTTTAAATTTAACAGCAGAAGTGAGGAAAGTGCATTACTTCACTAAAATTTAGAAGAACAATTATTGTCAAAGGAGCAAACTTTTGATTTCCTCAGAGCATCAGAACTTAATTCAGGTGCATAAAGTTTCATTTTCGCGTGCTAGGGTGGTGACATTGCCACCTTTGTATGCTGTGACTGCACGTTATATCAAGATGTTTCCAGCGATGGGTGCAAAGTTTGTCATTCACACACTGGGTACCTAGAATACAAACTATCCAGGTATCCCGCTTACGCAGAAACAACATCTGTGTTGCACACTGGAGGCCTGATATAATTTTCCAAAGACTTTGAGAAACGAACTATATTCGTGATCGAATTTTCGGTTCTGGCCAACTGCAAAATCAATGCTAAGACCTCAAAAAGAGCTACAACCACTGTACCCAAAATATTCGGTTAAAGTACTTTTTCTTGTAATTAGCGCTTTTGGAGTTACAAAACTATCACTGGTTCGTAACCTTAACGTCATTCCTGTGTGCCAAAAAATTGACAAGGCATTTGTGACATACCTACAGAAATCTGACAACCTTGGCTAACCGAATTTTTTAACGTCTATACAGCCTAGATGCAGCTGTCAATTTTTAAAAATTTCTAATTAATTTTTTTTTTAAAGATCTCCTTTCGCTCCGATGGGTATCGAACCACAGAACATCAGATTGACGGTGGGGTTCATTTATATAATTTAATTTAATTCCTTAACGTCTATACAGACTAGATGGAGCTATGAATTAAATATTTTAACTATCCAATCTATGTTAAAAAACATAAATTATTAGAGAGTAACAAATAAATTATTTGAACTTTTTCTAAAAATGTTCAAAAAACAAAAAACTCTCTTTATAATATTATTAATTTTTTTTAAATCTGCTTGCATTGCGGGCACACTCTCATCGCATGCTTTGCGCTCGGACGTGTTTACACATCGAGCAACGCGCTCGGATATTTATTCTTTGCGTTTAGAATGCTTAAACGTAACTGTATGAAAAGGATCTCTTTTAGATTGCAGTATTTATATGCGTCTTCATTTTCTGAATTTTCTACTGAATTAAGTATACTTAATTACAATTAAATTACAATTTTTAAATCTCTTTGGGCTTTAAGGTACACATTTATATCGTGGTACTGGCGCTGCGCGTTTGATTTTTGAGAGACATTTGTAAATAAATATTTTCTCAGTCAACCTAAAATAATTAAAAAACTACAATACTTTTTTTAGACATTTTTCTCGATCTCGCGTTGTTATGCTAAGAATATGATTTCGGTTTTCATATTATTTTTCATGAATAAAGCAAAATATCCTGCAAGTATTTTTTTAGATTTTTATGTATCTAGCGTCTTTTGGCACAATATCGGACTTTTCGATTTTCTGCATATTACTTGCGATAAAGAAAAACCAAAAATTACTAATCCTATTGGAAAATGGTTAAAATATATTTTGTAGGATTGTTCTAAAGCTATAATTTCACTTATATATTTTCTTCGTATTTTGCTTCATTTGGTTCAAAATTTGAATGTTGTGGTGTCACATTTTGGACAAATCTAATACTTTTTTAATCATAAATGATGAGAATGTAATACATTATTACAAATTTGTATCCCTTTTTTGGACGAATAACTTTTTCTATCAATTTGTTGTCGTGGCTTCTGTCGTTTTCAAAAAAATTTAATTTTTTTTTTAATGTCATTTTTATGTTTAAAATCAAAACTATGTGTCCTAGAAAAAAGTGATTTATAACAAACTTGCAGCTCTTTTTCGGGTCAACAATTTTGGTTAAATCATGTTTTTTTTCGTTACTTGTGCTGTCTGTCCATAAATTTTTTTTCAGTTTTATTTTTCATGAAAACAACAAAAGTACGCGTCCTATCAAAAAGTGATTATTAACGAATTTGTAGATCTTTTTCGGAATTACAACTTTTGTTGATTCAACTTTTTTTGTATCTTGCATAGTTTGACGACAAAATAGCATTTTTCGTTTTTCATTATTTTTTGTGAAATAAAAAGTTGAATATTCAATATGTAAACATAATCCAAAAATTTGTTATGATAATTTTGTAGGGCTTTCAAAAAGCAATGTTTTTCTTTCCATGACTTTTTTCATATCGTGCGTTGTTTGGCTTACTTAAAATTTAGATTTTCGAGTAATTTTAAAAAGTTTGAAAACGCTATAACTCTGAGAATTTTATTTCTATCAAAAAAAGACATAAGGATAAATTGTTTCGCTTCCTAAGTACTATTAATAATTGTACGTTAAATTTTTAAATATGAAAAAGTGGTCCCAAAAATTATGAAAATTATTATGCAACCATTTTTTTGTATTTAAAAAAATATAATGTTTATGAATATTTTTATCATTAAAATCAGGTTATGAATTAATAAAAAAGAACAAAAGCATTTTTTTTACAATACCGATTTTTTGTATTCATAGAAAAACTATTTTCTCATAAATATTTTGGTATAAAAATCAAGGTATAAACTATCCACCCTCAAAAGTGTATTGTTTAAGCTAACTTTAGGTTTCATGGATATGAATGAAAAAATTAATTTCTTGGGTTGAAAAATGCATCTATTTGATTGAAATTTTTTTTCTTTGGATGAATAGGAAATTTTTTCCCAAAAATTTAACGTTTTTGTTGAAAATTTGCTTTCCTTTTAGTTCAAAAGTTTTTTTTCTACAGAAAATTTAACTATTATACCAGCTAAATATTCTGTTATATTAATTAAAAGCTAATTTCTTAGGTTCAACATTAATTTTGAACTGCAAATTCAATTATTCAATTTGTGGTTAAAAAATTACCTTTTTTAGTTAGAAATTTGTATTTTTGGTTAAAAACTCATGTTTTTGGCTCAAAATGAAATATTTCCAGTTGAAGATTGATCTTTTTGATAGAAAATTAAAGAGTTAGGTTAAAAAATAATTTTATGAACTAAAAACCTAACTATTTATTTTTTGGTTGAAGTTGATTTTTTTTTGTTTGAAAATTCAAGTATTCGTAATGGTTAGAAAGATTTATTTAAAATGATATTTTTTGATATGATATTGCTAGTAGACCATTTCCAATACTTTGTGATGTTGCAAAAACGGAAAAAAATTTTACATTTTTTTTTTTAGTTTCCATACCATGAAAAATAGATTTTTATAATAATAATTTTTGATTTTATAAAACTCTCTGATGACACAAGTAATCCTTAATTATTAAGATAATAATTGTTTAATGAAAGATTTTTTTTAATCAAAAATAATTATGCATTTTTCTACAAACGTTTTGTAATTATAGACGCTGATAAATAAAAATAATCGCTTAGAAGAAAAAACTGGCGCCAGACTCTTTAAAATCAACTTTACCTTTTATAATGTTTGGTCTCCAGGGAACAATTTCACTTTTTAGACTTTTGTTACTTTTTCGCATAAAGCTTAGTTTTCGAGAAAAACTCAAACAGATTTTTCAAAAATTCAAAATGAATTTTTTCAAAAACAGCTGTGGCAACGCCGCTTTTTAAATGCAATCAAACTGTCACCGGATATTTAAAACATTTAATAATTGACAAATTAATTAAATTCCCGTAAACACAAAAATGACTTGTTTACATACAATTCTTTGTTTGGAAGTTTTTTTACAACTTACGATAATGAGATTGTCAATAAAAATTTATAATATACAAATAGTTCTTACGTCAGAAATTTGTTGAATTATTCCATCTGCCATTTATATTTGTAGCCAAAAATGATATTATTTGTTTGCAAATTCAATAATTTTATCTAACGGTCTTTCCTTTATTAGGAAATTTAAATATTTTACTGAAAATATAACTTTTTTGGTTGAAAATTCAACTATTTTCACAGAAATTTTTTTTCTTCTAGTTACAAAATACTTTTTATAGTAATAATTAAACTTGTTTATTTTTGGTTAAAAATTGTATAGTTAGATATAAGTTTTATTTATTTTTTTTTTTTTTTTACCAAAAATTCAAATATATCAGTTGAAGGAATAGCATTTTACTTAAAATTGTATCTGTTTATTTGACTATCTATGAATGCACAAGCATTAAAGCAATTATTTCTTAAGAGAATAAAGTGAGCCAAAAAATATTGCTTAATAATTCTCGTTTTTTTATTTTCAACGAGGAAATTGTAAAAAATTTCTGGAGGTGAAGGTAAGGAATTATGATCCAAAGGCTGTTCACTAAGCCTCTTGAAAAATTTCACAATGTTCGCTTCATGTTCTTTAAATAATACTGACAATTTTACACAATCATCTTTTATTAAACTAAACGATTTTTCTTCTTTTCTGTTTTTATGAATTACTTTTAATATTTATTAATATGGGCGAATATTACTAAATTAAAATATTTTCCCGAAAAAATATGTTGCTTGTAATTCGACACATTGAATTAATTTAAATAATTATATTGATTTAAGTTAATTAAAATAACTAAATCGCAAATTATGAGGAAAATTCTCTTTTTAATTTAGTATGCAGTAAATTCATTCATAATTGATCAACAGCGTTTTTCAATCAGGTCTAGAACCTCATTAGATTACGTTTTACGTATCGTAAAATTTAAAAATACTAATTCGTAAGAAAACTATCATATTTTTTCGTAATTGATAATAAATAAATATGAAAAAAAAATTGTAAAAAAGCAACGATAAGTTCATGATGCAGAAACATGGTGATCTTCAAATTGGATTAGCTATCCGATTATTAAAAAAAAGTTACTACAGTTATGTTAAATATTAACATGTGAGGAATTTTAAAAGTTTTATCGATACTACAATAGCTTTTTTCACTTTCATCCAAATGTCTGAATATACTTTTTTAATTTGTTATTGCGAGCCTGCATATCAATAATTCAAAAGACAGATGCCAAAAATGGGTATTTTCCACTAACATAATTGCCAAACTTCCAATTGTTGCATAAAATAAAGATAAAACTTCATCTATTTTCGATATTTTATCATAATTAATAATAAAAACTTCACGGAATTGTTCATCGCACTGTTGGATTTGACAATAATTTAAATTAAATGCGGAAATTACGTCCGAGCAGGCAACATGATTATGGCAGATTTTCTAAACGTAGATCCTTGCAGGAAAAGTGTTTTTTTGTAAAAATATATTTTTTATTTTATTTAATGATTTATTCATTACGCGATACTCTAAGGGCTCCAACGGTGAGAAATTCGATAATTTGGTTTTTCGGAATTGCCTATTTCCTCCCTTAAATGTTCAAGAGATGAGAACACAAATTTTATACTGCATATTGTGAATTGATTTCTAGCACCAATAGTTTAATCAAAAAATCTTCTTCGATTTTGATTATCGCAAAATGTAAATTTCTTTCCTTTTAATGTTCAAAGGATGCTAAAACGTACCTTGAAATGTAATACAGGATTTATTTGATAAGGATATTCTTGTTACAATTATAGTTATGTAATTGACGATCCTACTACAACAAGAAAAAATCCCCCGTGAATTGTTTGATTAAGAAATGTCATTTTCCTTGGTTTAGTCTTCAGAGAATGATCAAATAAACTTAAAAATGAATTGAAACATTTTTCTCGATACAGATGTTACAACAATCTTGGAAAATAATTCTAACACTTTACTAGTAAGAGGGAGTTTTAAAAAATTATTTTAAATTTATCATCGTGTAGTGGGAGGTAGTAGGTATGTATTGAAACCAAAGGTTTCAAGACTTTTAGAATCCGGAAATCTAAAAGCACAAACATTTGTCTTGCAATAAGCCTTCCTAATATGCGCAATTATGATATTGTAGTGGGAGAATCTGGGTATATATTGGGCACAATTTCTCTAAAAATTCATCAATTAAAAATAACTTTCTACAAGAAGCAGTCTTCTGATTTGGAGAATATGAAGTTCGCCCTTGCTGCGCTACTTTTTACCTCTGCGGTTTACTTTGGTAAATATCAGTAAAACGTATTCTTTCAATAATTTTACCTTTATAATTCAACTTTATTTCCCCCTTTTTTTTATTTAAAATTATTTAAATATGTCTTTAGTAAGAGGCCATTGCTTTAATATTTTCTGAACGACTTTAATATTAGGTATTAATTAAATATGAATTGTTGTGACAGTATTTTGTCGTGCTGTTATTACGTTGCTATTACTGTTAAAAATTATTGCTAGTACTTTTCTTCTGTAAATTGAAGAAAACTTGGTATCAATTCTTTTTAAATGAATTTATAACCTTCTCAGTTCATCACATGTTTTCGGGCTTGTTACAAAATTAGGTGACTGTGGTCAATATTTTCAAAGTGGACAATCAGGATTTTTTGGATATTCATCATCATCAGCCCATGCATCATCTAACGCAGCTGCCCAGACATCTGGACAAGGAGTAGGTCAAGGAGTATCTCAGGCAGGAGCACAAGGATTTTCTCAGGCAGGAGCTCAAGGAGTATCTGATGCAGGGGCACAAGGCGATTCTCAGGCAGCAGCAGCAGCTAGGGCAGCAGCAGCAGCTCAGGCGGAAACTCAAGGTCAGGCAGGAGGACAAGGATCTTCCCAGACAGGAGAACACGGAGCATCACAGGCAGGCGGACAAGGAGCATCCCAGGCAGGAGGACAAGGAGCATCCCAAACTTATATGAGTGGACAATCAGGACTTTCAGGATATTCAGGAGTTTCTGGACCCCTGGCAGCAGCTCAAGCTCAAGCAGCAGCTCAAGCTCAAGCAGAAGCTCAAGCTCAAGCAGCAGCTCAATCTCAGGCAGCAGCTAAAGCTCAGGCAGCAGCTCAATCTCAGGCGGCAGCTCAAGCTCAGGCAGCAGCTCAAGCTAAGGCAGCAGCTCAAGCTCAGGCAGCAGCTCAAGCTAAGGAAGCAGCTCAAGCTAAGGAAGCAGCTCAAGCTCAGGCAGCAGCTCAAGCTCAGGCAGCAGCTCAAGCTCAGGCAGCTGCTCAAGCTAAGGAAGCAGCTCAAGCTAAGGAAGCAGCTCAAGCTCAGGCAGCAGCTCAAGCTCAAGCAGCAGCTCAAGCTCAGGCAGCAGCTCAAGCTCAGGCAGCAGCTCAAGCTAAGGCAGCAGCTCAAGCTCAGGCAGCAGCTCAAGCTCAGGCAGCAGCTCAATCTCAGGCAGCAGCTCAAGCTCAGGCAGCAGCTCAATCTCAGGCAGCAGCTCAAGCTCAGGCAGCAGCTCAAGCTAAGGCAGCAGCTCAAGCTCAGGCAACAGCTCATGGTGGATACCAAACCTATTCGAGTGGACAACCAGGATATTATGTATATTCATCTGGATCACCAGTGCAAGTAAGTTACCCCGGAGCGTATGGATGGAGTACACATTATTCCACAGGTGGACAACAATCATCTCAATCCAAATATCAAACCGGATATGCAGGAGGATGGCAAACACAAGGAGTAGTGCAAGGATTTCCAACCGGTACCGCATGCTATTCAAGTTGTTAATCATTTAACAAATGTCAAACGAACAAAAATTGATAAATAGTCGAATGGTTAAACGTGTTAATTTCCGCACTCCAGGTGATCAATGGTCGCCTACTTGTATCTATCGATTTCATACGAATATCATCGATTGGCTGATTTAATTGTTTTAGCAATAGTCGTTATTTTAAATATGTGTAGCCCTTCTTTTATTTTTAAAAATAAAAACATTATCTACTGCAATTTTTTTAGATTTATGAATCTTATTTCGCTCTATCAAGAATTACTTAATAAATACCTAACTACAGTTTTTCCTACTGAAATGCCGCAATTCTACCTTATAGAAGAAAGCATTTGTGTTTAACCATCACTACACTGAGAACAGTGTTTAACTGCAAAGACAAATAGCATTGCTCGAACAATATTTTTAATGAAATTTATTAGTACCATTTAAGGCATGAATCTATTTCTCTAGAGTAGTTTAGCGGAACGGTATTAAGGCCATTGCTGTAAGAGTGACAGAGATAGTAGTAACTTACCCTTCGTACCTCATTCTGCCTTTAAGTGTAGGTCGTTCCCGCATGAGTTGGAGACCAAGATTGTATGCGTCCTAGATGCTCGGGGTGTGCATGATAAGCTCTGGAGCGATCATCGGGTATTGCTGGGCTAAAGTGTTTTCGATGAAAGTTTGACCGACATAAATCCAGATAATTTAAGGAAAGCAAGCGTTAGCTCAAGCGATATAGACTGATTCTCTACATTTCTTTCAAAGATGCAAACAATCCTCTTGTCTAAGAGCTGTTCATGGCAGATTTTTTCATGTGCTTTTTTACCCCCAAACTTAAGGAGTAAGTATTTGAGATTGATCAGATTTGATGCATTTTGCTCGCCTCTGATATTGAACACATGGCCAAGTGTTTCAGCAGCCTCCTCCGCGTCTTCGTACAGAAACTAATCGAGACACCTCATCATATTAAGCAGAAACCATTAGTACAGGGAGTCTCTGTTCACAATCCCAGGAGGCCTTCAGTGCCTTTATAACAGGCTCTTCGGCTTGATTCCAGGGTAACTAAATTCGACACTGAATGTCCTTTACCACTATTATACCGCTGTTTCACTCTGCATGCTTTCTTAGAACTGACATCTGCTATTCTCCAGGTTTTTAATCGCTTTTTTCTGGTGATTGAGAAAGTTTCTTACAACGCAATAGAAGTTTAATGAAACCGCCTTCTAAGCTGCTACCAATACCCTACTGACTCCTAAATGTTGAAGGTGATCAGCGCATCTTGCGCGCACATTGCTTGTAGCTGAAATCAGAATATGTCGAATAGATGTATGTTTTACATTCCTCCAGTTCCCTGCAAATTTCGGTTAAGTGGACAAGAAATGTCCATGCTGTAGATTCTTCTACATTTTTTTCGCATCACTATGTCAGGTTGATTGCCTCTAAAGTAACAACCCATCTGGATAGTAACATCCTAATATGACATGATATCTTCGTTTTTTAAAACCGCTATTAAATGGTTTCTATAGATAGACATCTATTCTGTTAAGAGTCGTAGATTTAGGGCAATTATTTGACTTATAATGGCCACCACATATCTGTGCTTATATTCCCTTAGAGCCATTACGCAAGAACCATCAATAATGTGCTGGATAGATTCGTTGATGTATCCACATAGTCGGTACTAGTCAACCACTTCGTAACGTAACTAGTGTTTGTCATCATTTCTGGTGCTGTCAACCCTGGCCGGAATCGCAATAACGAATTCTTTTGTTTCTAGATGCAGGACGCCCTTTCTCAGAAGAATATTACATGCCTCAGTATACACTTCATGCTGATCTAACGTTTTTAAGTGCTCGCCGTGAATGGATTTCTGTCTCCATGGCGTTTTTAATGCCTCTGCGGTTTCTGCCCTGATATTCAAGACCTCCTCTTAGAACAAAAAATACGGGAGCTTAGTCAAGATCTGCTTTACAGATAGTGTGGTTAAGCGCGAAATTTCGCTTGCTGTTAATATAGTCTAGAAACTGTATAATTTGTCACTGACACAGTTTTTAGGAGCGGGCAGATTTTGTAACAAAGGAAACGCTTGCTTGTAGTCAATATATGCCGTGTGCAAGTCACTTTGATGTTTACGAGTTTGAGTCATGGCGACCGCATTTATAGTAACTAGATATTTCTTGCCCCGTGAGTTGTTACAACATCCTTTTTGTTCTTGTGTAAGGATGTTCTTCTCGTTACAGTGAGAATGCACAAAACCTTATCTATAATGATAGCTGTAAGACATTAACAAATTGTAGGCTATTAGTCGGTATTTAGATGCATTTTGATCGTATCGTTTTTCAGGTAAAATATACGCAGTATCCTTGAACAAGAAGCCTGGCATCAGATCTAGGTGTTCAATGAACTTCTGAAAAAACCTTGTCAATGCAGGATGTAAGTCGTCAAGTAAATGTACTGGTAGTTATGTTATAAGTCCGAACCTGCAGCTTTCTACTTACTTGCTCTGTTCAAAACCTCTGTATCATACGAAGCTGTGTTCTTTATTAGCTCTATTTCAGGGTTATTGCTAGTTCTTGTCTTCTCTAGTTGGAACCACACAGCTTCCAACTTGCTTCTGGCGGTTTTTTTCTAAACACCTGATCAATAGTTGGGCATATCTTCCAATTAAGGGATTTTGGTGTCTTACTGGTCATTTTGATTGACACTCAATTCACGATAGAACCTTTTCTTATCTGCCTAAAAGGTTCGATTTTGTAACCTGCTTGCAATACTTTTAATGAGCCGACGCATTTTAGCAGTAAGAAAATCAAATCTCTGCCTTCGGGAGTCTATAATCTTATCTATTATTGCTAGTATTAATATTTCGATATACCGAGGGTGAATAAGTCTAGTAACATGGTTTACGAGCTTTCTTGTTCTGTTTCCTTTTTCATATTAAGTCAATCGACCCAATTTCCACCTGACTTTGCTGATACCTTCATCTAGCCTTATCTTCAATGGTGGATCTTGGTCCTTTCCTGGGACAAAGACTGCAATTGTAGGCCTAGTTCTACAAACTTGCTGTTCAGGCGTTCTTTTAGTGCTAACCGATCATTTGTGATGTTTATCTTGGACAGAGAATGCATTTGTGTAGATTCTACATGTCTGAAATCTAGTTAAGCATAACCCAAATTGCTTTTAAGGTGCTGTAATTTTTCTGAGATTTTGATGTTCACATCATTGTTATGAATGTCGGTATGTGGTTCTAGTTAATCCGATACTTGATGTCCATTATTGCTAGCACCTAGCTCTGGGATTTCATATAAGAAGAGTGTATGATGTTCTCTACTTACTGGCAAGAACATGAGCCTCTTTTTAATATAATCAATCACTTCGTGCAGGTTCGTGGATTTTAGTGAACTGATGTTATGTGGGTGAAGGATCTCCGCCACGCAGCGTAGTCTTTGATACCGACGTCCATTTCAAAATTGATACAAACGTCCCAGTTTTTCTATTATTTCAATAACTTCGCATTGAACTCGAAATCTAGTAACAACAAGTTTTCAGAGCGATACCGAAATTGAAGTAATTTTGATATGCAACAAAAATGATACCGAATTCAAGATCATTTTGATCAACGGTAGTGAATGATCGAATTTTGAGATTAAAATGATCTGATTCAGGATTATGTATAAAGTCAAATCAAGATTAGTTAGTCTGACAAGTGAACCAAAGAATAAGATCCAATTAATCCGAATAGACAGCTAATTATAATCTCGAGAGTAAAGTGATCGCTGTAGCAAAATACTATGCTAAAAAATTATCCTTTTTTTTACTGTGAATTTTCACGCAGAGCCTGACAGCATTCTGGGGGCATAGTTGTTAGTATCACGGCCTCTAAATTTTATGTTAATCATACTGGCACACGCTATGTAGTGCAATATGCAAGAGTCAGCATTTTCAGCAAGCTCGTATCCTGCGGAAAAAACAGAGGCAGTATTTTGGTGTGCAAGCCACCATTGAAACTGAATAAGGTGCTTCTTGAAATCTCAATTTCTTTAAGCCGCTTCTGATTAATGCTTCATGGTATACGAGCTCTAGGATGACAACAGAGATGCACAGCATGAGACGCAGACTTTCTTTATCAATCTCTTTAATGAGTTTAGCAGGAGCAGGGGCAGTTGCCTGCAGCTGTAAACCTGCGGAGTGGCCTCAGATCTGGCTAGCTCGGAATGAAGATCTACGAGAAGACGATGCTATTTGGTATTGAAGAGTCCCCCTCGTGCTGTTGCCCGAAAGTGCCATCTGATCACGCCTCCATTCATATGCGGCGTCCACTTGATCCTCTTGTTGGCTTGCACACTCTGCTGTTGTTTGCGCAATACTGTTTCAACCTCATATCTTACTTGTATGATGGTTCTTTTAAGGAGGAGGTTCCTATCTATAATCGGATGCCTTTGTTGTTCAAGGTCATCTCGGATTACTGTTTTCATTTACGGGAAATTCGCTATAATGTTTTGGAAAAATGTTATCCCTTTAGCTCTCTCTGCTTTATACACATCGTAATTAATAGACCAGAGGTCGTATTCCTCGGAAATATCTACACAAAGCTCGACATTCAGTTCAGCCAGATCCTTGGGCTTGAGAGAAACCCGGATGTTGATGTTCGTTTAGGTCCTCAAGCATTGCTCTTCGTCTATTGGATGCATTTTCGTTGCTAGTTCAGTATGGCCTCTCTTTCTCTGTTTCTAGATTGTTTTTTCTGCGGAATATTAGACGATCCGCTCACATAGCCCGTTTTCCGGAATTGCTCAGCATATTCTTATAGACGTTGATGCAAAAAACATGAGATCTCTGGGGGTTTTTCGCACTACAGAGCATGTAGTTGCTTCATGTAAGCTTCCCCTTCAGGGTCATACTGGTATCGAAACATTGTTGTCTGGCCCATCAGTTGTTCAGTTTATGGTGCTACTAGCGCTTTGATACAAATCTAAAGCTAAAACCGGCAATGGATTAAAAGACCAAAAGATGCTTGCATCAACTGAACAAGATGATTAAATGGGTTCGAAAGTTCGCCCGATAACTGAGGATCTTCAATTACTCACTAAAGAAGTCAAAGCTGCTGACAATCAAACAGCATACTAATGACAAAATACGGGTATTTCCTGACTCAAGGAGGAGAAGACAGAAGAGTGAGAGATCGATGAGGGAAAATCAACAGTTTCTCTCTGACCCATCCAGCCTCTTCAACGATCTTTCTATTTCTCTCAAAAATCCACCACAGCCCAACGAGCTAGAGACTTTTTGTAGAGAGTTACGTGCTGGAGGCTTGACATCCTTCTCCAAGACTTCGAGAAACTAACTATATTCGTGATCGAATTCTCGGCTCCGGCCGACTACATATTTACTGCCAAGAAGAGGGAAAAGAACAAGAGGTGTCAAGTAGATTTCCTTATGATCGGTGCTCTTGGAAGTGCGAAGCTATCAATGGTTCTAAACCTTAAAGCCATACCCGCTTGCTAAAAATATGTTAAGGCGCTTGCGAGATGAATGCTGAAAGCTTTCATCCTTGGGTCGCTTCGTATCCTCAAGACACACGTGGTTTTGGCCAGCTTGTCGTCGTAATTTTTAAAAATTAAATTTAAAAAACACAAAACTTCTGATTGCTCTTTGGGTGTTTTTCCGTTAACTTACTAGAGAGATTGAAGGAAGAATCGTTTTAAAAAATTCGCACATTAATATTCCCAGTGCTACAATCAAATTTGTCAAGGATTTTGTATTACTATCAGAGAATAAAAGAATTTCTAAAATCAAATTTTTCTGAAAAAAGATCTACTCAAGTCGCTCCACTGAGAACCGAATCACTGAACTTCCGATTGCCGGTCGAATTACTTAATTTAATTTAATTTCTTGACTTCTATAAAGACTAGATAGAGCTATAAACTATTTTTTTTTTAATTAATTTTTTTTTCGACAAAAAGATATCCTTTCGCTCCGCTACATTATTTCAAATAAAAACTAATATAATTGATTAATAATATAAATATTTTACCAACCGATTTTCAAAGAAAAAATTCTTTTTATATTATTGTTAATTAAAATTATAAATAAAAATGTTCAAGAAAAATGTTCTAGAGTTCTTTAAATGTTTCAGCAATTATTTTGATAATTGATGGAATAAAAACACACTTTACCAAAATGGGGGGATATCTTCGCACTCGCAAAACAGAACTTTATTTTGGAATTCCCGGTAGAATAAACATAGTTATAGTATTTTAACATTTTTTGATCAAGTCCTTCAAATATTTTTGAATAAAAACAAATCATAAATACTTGTCATAAGTAGCCAAAGACATTAGGTATATTTATGACCCAAGAGGTAGCAACCCTTATTTTGTATTTTAGGAACTACATTTTTTATGAATATTTTTATTATTGAAATCAGGTCAAGATTTTTTTTAAATTAAGTAAAAAGCTTTTTCGTTCTGTTAACTACCCCTTAAAGGGAGGGACACCACTTAAAGTGGATTATCTTAGATAACTCAAGATCTAATGAATATTTTTTAATGTAACAAAATAAAAATATTTTTTATAAAAAACCCCATGTATAAGATGTAATTGTAGCCAAACGAGGGGCTACCTATATTTTGTATTTATGAAAAAGCTATTTTTTAATGAATATTTTCATCATAAAAATCAGGATATGAACTATTTACCCTCAAAAGTGGATTTCTTAAGCCAACTTCAGTATTAATTAATATTTAAACAAAATGAAAATCTTTCTCATTATACAAAAAAGTTACAAAAGTAGGTTGAAAAATATATGTACATTGTTTATTTATATTATTATTATGTAAATTTATGGGTATTATGTATTTTATTTATATAAATTAATGTAGCTTGTTTTTGAGTTTGTAAGGTAATGAAGTACACAAAGAACACATTCCTCAACCTAATTTTGTCATTGTTTGTTTTTTGTCAAGAGAATTATTTTCATTTTGCTTAAAGATTATTTCAAGCTCAAGTTAGCCTTAGTAATAGGCTTCTTATAAAAAAGTATTTTTTATTCTGTTTAATTAAAAATTATTAATAATATCTTGAGTTATATTGGATAATCCACTTTTGGGAGTGAAATTTTTTTCCCCTTTATACTAACGTTGTAAAAAAATTGTCCATTACTTTAAGGGGTAATTAAGAGTACTTAGGGTTAGTTAATTAAAAAATCCTTAAAAATATGAACTCAAATATTCGGTATTGAAAACGAAAATTCTTTTCTTATTTTTTTTTCAACCAAAACATAATTAATTAAATTTTTTAGTTAAAAAATAAATATAACCAAAATATATAAATTTTCAACTAAAATGTTGAATATGTTCCTAGAATATTTAAATTTTTGACAAGGAGAAGAATTTTAAACGAAGAAGATTGGTTTCTACCAAAAAGATGAATTTTAATTCAACTATAAAAGATTAATTTTAACAAAAAATTAAATAAAATTAATTTTTAGTTAAAAAGTGAAGGTTCAAACAAAGAGATGAAATATTTAAATTCTTAAAAAAAATTCCTTTTGATCCAAAGAAAAAACAAGTTTTCTATAAAAAAATAGCTCATACTTAAATTGGAAAAAATAATGTTATGAACATGAGTTTAACTTTCAGACAAGTAATTTTACTGCGAACCTAAAAGATAAATTTTTGATTGAAAAAATAAAAATTAAACTGTAATACATAAAATTTTAATTAAAAAAATTATTTTTAAACATGAAGATTAACTTCCAAAGAAAAAAGAAATTTTCTACCAAAAAAAAAACGATTTTGAACCAAATAAGTGGATTCTCAACGAAATAATTAAATTTAAACTTTAAATAAACAAAAACAAATTTTTATCCAAATTGTTGAATTTTGGATGAGAAAAGAATTATTTTTAACAAAACTGAATTGAATTCTTGGTTCTAAAAGTGAGCAATTTTTGAAGGTTATAAATTTTATAAGGTTATAAAGGTTTGAAATTTTTTTCTTCCATACACTTAAAAATAATATAATACTGAACTAGAACTTTAAATTATTATTAAAAAATTGAGTGATTTTACGGCGCAAATTCTTTTTTTATATAATATATTTAATGAGTTATAGAGAGAAATGAGGATTTAAGAATTAGTCTTAAGAAACTATTAGCATAGTTCAGTATTAGACAAATATATTTATAAGCATTGCGCGATTTTTTTTAAATGATTAAAAACATATTTCAAAAATTTATTTAAAAAATGACATGCTTATTACTGTCCGAACAGTCAAAATAAAAGAAATCGCTCTTGTAACCTGTTCTTGACCTTGTGTATGACCTTCAAGTTTATTTCAAGGTCAAATTGTATTTTTTGATAGAAACCCCCTCATTGGGCTTCGAAAATCCAAAAGGCGGGGGAAAAGTTGACTTTGCAATGACCTTGAAGGATTCTGGCAAGGTCATGTCTAAGGTCACATCTAAATGCATTTTCCTAAAATAAATAAGTAAGGTCATTATGAATTGTTCAGAAGCTACGCTTCTCTGATGATTTTAAACCTTGTTTAAGTTTAAACAATCTTTGCTTGACCAGCAGGGTTACAGCTGATCAATGATCTGATTACATTTTTGAACGTAAATTTTCCCACGCATTCGACTGCCGAAGTGAAATGCGGGCGATCCTTAAAAAAAAGTTGATACTTACATAACCTTGCAGGTCCGCGTCAAGGTCGAACCCAAGATCATCATTGACTTCCTTTTTGAAAGTTACTTCAGGAATAGTTTTAATGTTTTTGAGGTCAAACCCAAGGTCACCATTGACTTCCTTGTTGAACGTCACTCCAGGAATGGCTTCACTATTTTTTAAGTCAAACCCAAGGTCACCATTGACTTCCTTGTTGAAAGTTGCTTCAGGAATGGATTTAATGTGTTTGAGGTCAAACTCAAGGTCATTATTGACTTCCTTGTTGAATGTTACTCCAGGAATAGCTTTAATGTTTTTCAGGTCAAACCCAAGGTCACTATTGACTTCCTTGTTTAAAGTTACTCCAGGAATAGCTTTAACGTTTTAGAGGTCAAACCCAAGGTCACCATTGACTTCCTTGTTGTAAGTTACTCCAGGAATGGCTTTCATTTTTTTTCAGGTCAAACCCAAGGTCACTATTGACTTCCTTGTTTAAAGTTACTCCAGGAATAGCTTTAACGTTTTAGAGGACAAACCCAAGGTCACCATTGATTTCCTTGTTGAAAGTTACATCAAGAATGGCTTTAATGTTTTTAAAAATATTTACTTGTGGCCCTTTAAATAATCCCTTACAATTAATTTTTCAAAATAAAAATTATTTGAAATTTTCACAGGAATCTTTTAAAAAAAATTTTTTCTATTCTTTTGAAACCTGTTCAGAGTTTTTAATATCTTATTTTGATAATTACATATTTTTTTATATATTAACTGTTTATTTTTAAAATTTCCCTAAAACCTTCAGAAAATATTTTTACTCGTTGGAATCCTTTTAAAGTTATTAAAAAGCTTCTTGTTTTTTAGAATCTTTAACAATGAAAATTATCTTTCGAATTTTTCTAAATCTTCTAAAGATTTCAATTATTTTCAAACCTTGTCAATACTACTGACAATTCTTTAATATCTTTTGAAAAAATTCAAAGAGTTCTACACATTTTTGAAAATTATTTTAAATTACAAAATAAGTCTTAAACATTTCCATTTTCATTGTCGAAATTAGATTGGTTCACCAAAATTTTTTTTATCTTTTGGCATTTGTGTCAAGACAATGTTTTTCTCTGGTTGAGGAAATACTCTATTAATGTTTTCAAATTTTTAGAAAATTTTTTAGACTGTTGCGAGCATGAAATTAAAGAGAAGAGTAAAATTTTTTTATAAATAAATTGTGAACAAAATTGTAGATAATACAAAGGCAAAAATTCTTATTTGGTGACCGGTTAGACAAAAAATTATTTGTCGCTAGGTCATAAAAAATACGATTTCTTATGAACAGAAAAATACAAGATCATGATTCTATCCCTGAACATTTTTTGACGAATTGCAAAAATTCTGGGACCTTCGATGTACAATAGTGTTAAATATATCAGTTTTTGGGCAAATAATTTTTTTAACAATTTCATCATCAATCAAATAAAGATTATAAAATTATTTTAGCTTCTCTGAACAGAAATTAATGTGTTGCCTCTTGTGCTTTTTCGTGAAAAAATCGTGTAAAAACTTTTTTTTGTGAACTGTTGTTAAAAAATTACAATTTCGAATTGGAAATCATTGAGACTTTTCATTTGATAATAAAAAATCATCCAGGCCTACCAATATCAAAATTTTCCCTAAAAATGTTGCGAAACCTACATCTGCTATTAATAAAAATAGTGCGCCTTATGAACTTTCCTACTTTATTTTTAATAACAATTTTTATAAATAAAACCTAAAATTAGCATGAAGGATTTTTAAATAAAAATTTTCATTAATGCTGACCACAAAAAGAGTTTTTGCTTCCTTGAAATTTTCAATAATTTAAAATAAAATAACAATAACCTACTTTCAGAATTTTCTATAAAAAGCTAAAAAAAGTTACAAGCATAAAAAAATTTTGAATCGTAGGAAACTCGGTAGGAAAGTAGCGAATAAGAGGCTTGAATATTCATAAATAATTTGTAATCAATTGATCCATTTTAATTTCAAAATTTTATTTTTTTAAGTTCATGCAAACAATCCAAAGGGAATAATTTAAAAATAGAATCAGGCAGGGAACGTTTACAATTTCATACCAGGTCCTTCCCATTGGTATGATATGGTCCAAAAAAATGTACAGTATCGCGTTATTTTTTTTTCAATTTTTACTTTCAATTTACAAAGTCTTACTCAGAATTTATTTTTTTTGTATGGACTGAGGAAATATATCAAATAATCAAATTACTAATTTCTTCCTAAAGTTCAGTGGCCCATATTTCGCTAATTAAATCTTGAAAAATTAACCAGTAATTAATTAAATTTTAGAAATTTTTATTTAGAGTGCCAATAAAGTAGGCTTATTGAAGGCAAATAATTTTCACAAAGTGTGCTAAATCATTGAAATTTTCTATTGACTGTTAGAAAAATCTACAACAGAAAAAAATTTAAGACTCGAAAATAGCACTTTCTTGTAAACTAGCGCGTTTGGACAGTGAATGTGCATAATTATTTATAGCCAGTTCATCCATTTTATTTGTAAAATTGTAAACAGTTCTTATTTTTGTTCACTTAGTTTAACCCAATAGAACGCACTATTTTAAAAATGAAGAGAGTAGGCCACGATAACATTTCTGAACATGACCTTATTTTTTCAATAGAGTACAAATGTCAAATCATCGCGTAGTTTAATTATATTTTCTACGTTTACGTTTTCTATATTTTTAACTTTTTTTAATTCTTATAAACAGTCCTAAATAATTTTTGTTCACAAAAAATAAGTATTTCACTAATAAATTAAGAAATATATTTATGAATCTAATTAGTAATTGTCTACTAATTTTTAATGGCTTATTTTCAGCTAATCGAACCTGTAAAATGTTACTAGTTATTTGTTGAATTTTACCAATTTATTATTTAAATGTATTTTTGTTTTAATTATAAGAAATTATAAAAAATTATTTTATATAAAATAATTGGACAGAAGGCTTGATTCAAATTTAATAAATTTAAGTTACGTTGGAATCAAATTAAAAATCCGGTTAAACGTCTAATAATCAAGTTTATGTATATAATTCCTGAAGATAAAATTAAGAATCCGAGGACTAAAGGAAAACAATCACAAAATGTTCCTATTGTTATCTAAGAAAAAATCATTTTTAAAAAAAAATGCTAAACAAATTTTTTTTACAAAAATAAAAAAAGAGGAGAGAAAAATAAAAAATATGGGAAAAAAGAAAGCAGCCCACCAAATCCCCCTTCTTTTATTTTTTTTGTCTTTCTGATTTTTATTATTATAAAATCAGAGTAAAAAAACATTTTTAATAATATTTTACATACGGCACTCATACAGCATTTTAATTTTGTCCAAAAAATTTTTTGATTAAAATTTTGTTATGAGGATTTTTTCAAATAACAATAGGAAAATTTCATGGTTGTTGTCCAAATTTAACCTAATTTTGGTTTTATTTTTTTTATTTTTTACATATAAAAAAATGGTTTTGAGGGTTGTAAGCATCAAATTTATACAAAAAATGAGATTTGTTTACTTTTAGATTTAAAAAACATAAACATTAGTTTTATAGAAATATCTCATGAATAGAAACAATAGCTAATAAAAATGAGAAAACAAATCATTTTTTTCGGTTAAAAAAAATTATTTAGCACCGTTAAAAGCCATGAAAACTATGGCTATTTAGGCTAATAATTTTGCCCCAAACAATTTTTTTAAAATGATTGACAAAATCCTAGTACCTTCCTCATGCAATAAGAAAAAATATATAATAGAGATTTTAATTATTTCTTCATAACTAAACTTTGATAAAATATCAATAAAAATCAATAGAGAATAAAAATTATAATTTATGTAATTATATTTTTTTTTATATTATCTTATTCTCATTTAGAGAAATTAACTTATCAAACTGCCTCTTCCAGATCAAAAAATTAATAAATAATAATTTGTAAGACATTTTTAAAAAAATTTTGGAACTAATTAAATATAAATTTTCGAAACAAAGTTTAAATAGTATATAAAAGCGATTATAAGTTTGTCTCGAGTGCTAATTTTTTGGAAAAAAAAGAATTGATTATAGTTATGTTACAAAATAAAATTTGAGAAATTTTTATGTTTATCGAAAAGGTATAATAACTTCTTATTCTTCGGATTCCTTATTCAACTTAAATATTATGTGTTTATGCCTCGTCATTTCTAATTATACATTTTTTTTAAATTTTCAATTTGCAGATCAAATATTCCAAAGAAAATTACCATATAAATGGAAATTTGTTCATTTAAACAAGTGCCAAACTTCAAATTCCTACACATGTAATAAAATAAAACTTTATCAATTATTGACATTTCATTCTTTTCTGAATCTTTTTTTAGTTCTTCCTCAATGTCTCATGTTTTGTTGATGAGAACCACTGAAAGAAAATTTTCCTTATAAAATTAACAGATTCAAGATTTGGGGTATACAGGATATTTGCCTGTACTTTAACATCCCTTAAAAATTTAAGCAAGAAAAATAAGATTTCCATAAAAATAAAACCACTGAAGGTTTTTTCGATTTAGTTATTTTAAAGAAAAATCACTTTAAAACATGTGCATAAAGCGCCCCCTACTAGGAAAAGTGTTGTTATTTCTTTAGGGGGTTATTTTGACCTTAATAGTGATTTTAGGTAGTTGGGAAGTGTTGATTTCCTTGCCTGAATTTTTAAGGAATGTTTAAACATCCCTTAAAGTAATTTGACCAACTTTTTCTGCTACAATTTGTTTTGCACATATACTGTAAATTTATTTCTGATTCCAATGATAATAACGAAAATATTCCATTATTATGTTTCTCAGAAGTTTTCTGATGTCCTTGCTTGAACCTTTAAGGGATGTTAATAAACAACCTTAAAATTAATTTAAACACTTTTATTGGTATTTTATGTTTTCCCATCTTAATGTAAACTTATTTATTAGTTTCTTAATTATTTAAGTGATGTCAAAACAAACCCTAGAATAAATTCCAAAACTTTAACTGGTAAGGGACGCTGTCTGCACTTATTTTAGGATACTTTTATATTCCAGGAGTTTATTAAAAAAATCTTTATTAGTTCGGATTTTTTGGAAATCTTTAAAGGATGTTAAAACAACTCTCGACGATCCTGGGATACACCTAAACAACACACACATGTGCAATTCATCATAGTGTGTAGGTTGATAGTACCTATGTATTTATGAAAAAAATATGTTTTCATTGTACGTAGACAACTAGAAAGGCACAATTCATCATGTTGAAGAGGGAGATACTGAGTATATATTCGCCAGAATTTTTCTAAAAATTCATCGTTCCGAAAGAACTTCTACAAGAACTAGTCTTCTCATTTAAAAAAAATATCCTATTTTTTTCAAAATACAAGGTTCGGAAAGATCTTCTACAAGAAACAGTCTCCCTACTTCTAGAAAATGAATTTTGTCTCTGTTGCTCTATTGTTTATTTCTACAGTTTTTCTTGGTGAGTAGCAATAAAATCTATTCGCTACATGACTGCTTTTCAAACAAACCCTTTTTGAAAATGTTGAAATTAATTCACAATTTAATGCTCTTCTTACAGAATTAGGTTCAGTCTTATCGACTTGCACTCCTTCACCTGTGGGGTATATTGTACAAACCGGATATGCAACAACACCAACTACGGGCTGTGGCCAAGCTTATCCGATTGTACAGACACTATATCCAGCAAGTTCGGCAGTTCCTTCATATTCAGCAACATCATCAAGTCAAGCTCAAGCATCATCTTCAGCCCAGTCAGGACAAACAGGCTATTATGGAAGTTCAGGACTTCCCACATATTCAGGATCATCAAGTCAAGCTCAAGCATCATCTGTAGCCCAGTCAGCAAACTCAGGACCATTAGCCCAAGCCCTATCCCAAGCCCAGTCATCAGGTTCAGGAGTCCAGGTATTGGCCCCAACAGAGGTTCATCAGACATCATCCAATTCAGCAGGTTGGCAAACAGGAGCCGTGACAACATGGCAGAGAACCTTCCACGGAGTGCAATCAGTGCCAACTACTACTACCACATGCGTAACCGCATGTGTCTAAGACGTCTAATTTTCTAAGGGCGTCTTAAGGACATTGCGTTCTAATAACATCTTTTGTACTGAGATAAGAGGTCTTAAGAACATCCCTAGGATGTTCAAAAGACATGTTCCAAAAGAAATGTTCCAAAAGAAGTCTTAGGGATATCCCGAAGACGTCTCTAGGACATCTTTAACTCTTTTGCCCACTGGGTTAAACGCGATCATTTCCACTCTTCAGATGATCAATGCTCGCCTATGTGTGCTTGGGGATTTAATTCGATTAACCATTCGTTGATTCCCCTATTTTTGTTCGTTTAACATTTTGCAAAAAAAGATTCTGATGGCAATATTCTTTTTTGTTTTATTCGATTCAAGCTACTTAATATTATTGATTTATTTATTTATTTATTCCTCATTTATATTACTTAATAGTCTTTTACTCAATTTTCGTTCTTCGTTATTTTATATTTGTGTTTCATACTTTGGTGCTGGAAATAAAAACAATTGTTTACTGAAAAACAGTCTTATCTTTATAATTCCTATTTTGTTGTCTCTATGCTTATGCAATATGTACTTAATTGCGGTCGTTCACACAGAAATGCGTTAATTATATTTTCAAGTGGAAGACAGCTGTGTCTAAGCATTGCTACCTTTAGATACAAATTTTAAGTGCAAAGATTTATAGCATTGTTTAAGAAATATTTTTATTAAAACTTATTGGTATTAATTAGAGTTGTATATTGAGGGGAGAAGTTCTCGTTTCTCCTTAAATTTTTACTCGATTAGTGAGAATATTTTCAAAACAAGCCTATCTAATGTCATTTGTACGTACTCAATTGTTCCAGTCTCGATTTACGAAATTAGACTGGTTGGCTACCGAACGTGTCTTTTAATTTAAATTGAAAATAAAATTTTCAAATAAACGGAAAGTTTTAAGAAATTTAAACAATTGTTTTCATGCAGTTCAATTATTAAATTAAGTAGAGATCCAATTTTATTGATTTAATTTTTTATATTCATATTGATCCTTAATGAGCCTAACTTGATATTTGATTTAATTTGGATCTAAATTTTTTTTAATTCATTCCTACTTTCACGCAAAACTTTCAGGAACATCAAATTATCTAAGAAAAAATTTACAAATTAATAAAATTAACAAATTAACAAAACTATAAGTTTGTATGTGCAACTTAAAATCCTTTAATTAAAAAGCAGTATTTGAAACTTAAAAAACTGTCAATAAGAAAGATGTAAACAAGAAGTTGATTTTTCAAACAGATAATATGGATTTTACCAAAAAAGATTTTAATTCCAAAAAAAAACAGTGACATTTATAAACAATAAGGCATAATTTTATAATTAAAAAACACGACTTTCTAACCAAATGTATGAATTTTTAACAAATCTTTTGAATTTTTTAAAAATTGAATAATTAAATTTTCAATTGAAAGAATTAATTGTCAATGAAAAATATACGAATTTTCAGCAACATAGTTACATTTTTAAGCAAGGAAAGAAATTTTTTAACTAAAAGCCGAAAATGTAAATTTAAATACGAAAAGTTTAGTTGTGAAACGAAAAAAGATTAGTTTTTACCTGCCAGTTATATTTTTAAACAGAAATAATGTCATTTAGGCAGAAAGGGATGAATTTTGAAACCGAAAAGACGAATTTTCGACACAATAGTTGAAAAAAAATTCATTGAGGAAAGAAAAAAACATGCGAATCAAATTCTTAAACTTTCAAGAAAGATTTTCAAAAAAGAAGACTCATTAAAAAAATTGTTCAATTTTTATAAAAATTATTACATTTTTATTAAAATAATTTAATTTTTATTTAAAAATATAAATTTTTGCCTTGGAGTTTGTGATGAATGAAGAATGAAGTTTCTGCCAAAAAGACCTATTTTTAACAAATAACAACAATTTTCAAAGAAACATCTAAATTTTAGAAATAAAAAATATAAATTTTTAACTTGAAATATAATAGTTGTATTTTCATTTTAAAAAACCCCAGAGATCCATTTTCCATTGGAATTATGAATCTTCAAAAAAAAAATTAGGATGAAATAGTTCAACTTTCAACCAAGGAGTTAAATTATTTAGATAGACAAGATGATTATTTAATAAAAAATATAACAATTGACACTTCAACCAAAAGGTATTTTGTAATCCTGAATCAAAAAAAGTTGTATAAGAGCTCAAAAAAAAGTTCGAATGACTATCAAAAATTTTATTTGTATTTTTGTTTTTATTTACCATGTTGCAATGGCTAAATTAAAAACTAAATAAAGCTTTACTTTTTTTAGAGCAATTTCACTTCCACAAATAAAATACTAAAATATTTGTATATGATGAAGACAAGACAAGACAACACAAGACAAGACAAGACAAGACAAGACAAGACAAGACAAGACAAGACAAGACAAGACAAGACAAGACAAGACAAGACAATACAAGACAATACAAGACAAGACAAGACAAGACAAGACAAGACAAGACAAGACCAAATATTTGAAAGTAGAAAATTTGAAACTCAATTGTTTGACATAGAAGGCTTTGAATCTTTAAAATCTCGAAAAGCTTTTAAACTTTGAATACGACAATGTTAATTGTTATTTTTGTAAAAATTTTAATAATTACGTGAAATTTTTAAATTTTGATGCATAAATAGTAACTGAACACTTTTTATTTTTAGAAAATATTTTATTAATTTTAAGAGATATTTAGAAGTTTTAAAAAGAGTCAAAATTAATTTCGAAATTTAGAATGATTTTAAATAATTTGAACAAAGTGTGTTAGCCGACAAAATTAGGCTAATCGTACTGAAATTTTGATGCAAATAGCTACAGCCTGCATTAAAACAAAATGTAGATTTTTGCCTAAATTAAAAAAAATAGAAGCTTTTTAACTGTTTTGAACGGCTTTAAAAGAATATAAAAATTTTCTTCAACTTCCTAAGCAAATTGAAAATGATTTTTCATTTCGAAAAAATATTGTAAGAACATTTTTTTTACGTTTTTAAAAGATTATCAAACTTTTCAAAAAAGAATATGGAAGATTTTAAAGAAATGTTTATTAATTTGAAGGATTTTATAAAAATTTTAGGAAACATTCGATTTATTTTAAAAGATATTTAGAAGTGCGGACAAAGCTTCAAAAATAATTTTCAATTTGGAAAAATTGTATACAATTTCTAGATTTCTCAAGTTTTAGAAATAAAATTCTTAAGCTTTTCGAGGATGTTTAATCTACTTAGGATGAAAATAATTTAATTTTTAATTTTTAATGTTTCTGACTTAAAATTTTTCTAAATAATATAATTCAAAAAAATTTTAAGTTAATTACTTGATTCTTTAATCTAGAGCTGGGAAAATCATAGTGCAGATTCATAGTTTTTGGATTCAATCTAAATGTTGAAAATCCACATAATTTATAAAAGTTAAAAAATTCATATTTTGCAGACTATCTGCATTTGTTGAATATTTAAATACAAATATTTTAAATAAAAAAATGTTAAACTTAAATTTTTAAAGTTTAAAATTCAAGAGTTCCACTGCAAGAGCTTAAGTTTTAAATTGCTTTAAATGGAAAAATATTAAGGTCCAAAGATTGAATTTTTTAATTTTATTGAACGTAAAAAATTTTTGCGAACTGGAAAAACAGGGAATTTTTTTCTTTGGTTAAAGTGGCCACCTACATTTTTTTCTATTCAAAAATTCGACCTTTTGCTTAAAAATTCCATGTTCAGGTTTCAAAATTAATCTGTTTAAAAATCTAATTATTGTATTGAAAATTTAATTGTATTGTTGAGAAGTAATCTATTTTTGTTAAAATAAATCAATTTTAAAATAAGAAAATTTTGAAAAGTAAATTTGTTGGCTAACCTCTATTAGTTGACTTTTCAGAGAAGGTGATAAAGGATGTAGGTGGTATCTTCCTTTTTTAAGAAATCGATGGCATATATGTACACTTGGTCGCGCGAACAATGATATCTTAACTGAAATCTCAATGGGGTTAATTAACACGAGAATCGACGTTACCAAGGCGAGATAGCGATGTTCTATACTTCAACGTAACAAGCCGAGAATGAACTGACCGTCTATAGGGCAGAACGTCGTTCAGCGTCGGCGAAATTGATTAATCTCCGTTTCAGCCGCGATTAATTATTGACACGCTTTTGTTATCAGACATCGGCAATTACCAGGTTTAAATCCGCACTTCCCTCTTGAGCAACATTGCACTCTCTGAGCAACATTGCACTGATTGAGCATCATTCCACTCCTAAAATAACATTACGCTCATTGAGCAACATTGCACTCTTTCAGCAATATTACTCTCCTTGAGCAACATTTCTCTCTCTGAGCAACATTGTACTCCTTAAGCAACAATTCACTCTCTGAGAAACATCCCACTCCTTAAGCAAAATTGCACTCACATAGTAAAATTTCACTCCATGAGCAACATTGCACTCTTTCAGCAATATTGCTCTCCTTGAGAAACATTGCTCTCTCTAAACAACATTGCACTCCTTAAGCAACAATTCTCTCTCTGAGAAACATTGCACTGCTTGAGCAACATTGCAATCCTTGAGCAACATTGCACTCACATAGTAAAATTTCACTCCATGAGCAACATTGCACTCCTTGAGCAACATTGCACTGTTTCAGTAATTTTGCACTCCTTGAGCAATATTGCACTGTTTCAGTAATTTTGCACTCTCTTAGTAAAATTGCACTCTATGAGCAACATTGGACTCCTTAATATAAATTGCACTCCTTGAGCAACATTGCACTGTTTCAGTAATTTTGCACTCCTTGAGCAACATTGCACTGTTTCAGTAATTTTGCACTCCTTGAGCAACAGTACACTGTTTCAGTAATTTTGCACTCTCTTAGTAAAATTGCACTCTATGAGCAACATTGGACTCCTTAAGATAAATTGCACTCCTTGAGCAACATTGCACTGTTTCAGTAATTTTGCACTCCTTGAGCAACATTGCACTGTTTCAGT